>CABHPQ010152101.1:0-58567 GCA_902168405.1 Peromyscus aztecus | reverse complement strand
CACACACACACACACACACACACACACACACACACACACACACACACTCGTTGTACTTGACTGTCTTCATAGCTTCAGACTTATTCCATTCTAATTTACACTCAATTCCTATTTTTTAAATTCCTTTGTTCCTTTTTTCTTTGTTTCTTTTTCTTCCCCCATCTGCTTCACTGAAGGATGTGCTTGGAGGTAGAGTGCAGAGGGCAAGTTGAGTGTGTCTTCTTTCAGTTAGCACTTACCAGGTTGTATGCACTGATTCCTTGCAACATCCTGTTCCCTCTTCTGATGCGACCGTTTAAATGAAAGCTGAGGTAACCTAGCTTTTGAAAAGTAATGGATTAATGGTGCACACTTTGAATTTGCTGTCTCCATTTTTGTTTTCTAGATGCCAGCAGAGGCCTCCCGTCTCTCTTGAAATAAGGTGAAATGAGCCGAGACGTCTCATGTCCGTTGACAATAGCTTTCCAAAGCACTTCCCAATATTTCTCAGAATTTCCAAAAAAGGGACAGAATGGAGCTTGCACTCCTAAGGCCTGTTCCTCCTGGGCTTTTCTCCTGCACGTTACTATGGCTCCATTCATACGCCATACAACTCTGTCCATTCTGAATTAAATCAACCAAGACAGAAGCAGCAACAAAATCAACAACAAAACTGGACCAGTTCCATTTATTAAAAAAACAGGGATGGACAGAGAAGACACTGATTTACTCTATCACACCAAAATTCATATACTGAGAACTTGATCCCCGGAGTCATGTTAATATATTTGAGGTAGGTCCTTTGGAGGTAATTAGGCTTAGATGTATTGTTGGTGAGGGTGGAGCCTCCATATTAGTATCGGTGGCTTTATAAGAAAAGGAAAAGGCCCAAGCTTACATGCTTGCTCTGTCTTGCTATGTGATGTCCTTCTGTGATGTCATACACAGGAGACAGCCCTCTCCAGGCATGGACAGATGCCAATGCCATGCTCTTGGACTTCCCAGCCTTTAGAACACGTCTAAATAGATCTCTGTGCTTTGTAAATTACCTGGCCTCACATATTTTGTTGTAGCCACAGAGAATGCTTTCAAAGTTTTGGGGAAGAGGGAGAATCGGTACTAACATGGGTGTGTAGTGTACAGAGCAAACACCTTCAAAAGGAAAAGTCGGCTTCACTGTTTGTTTATTTCTTTGTTTGTTTGTTTTTGAGACAGGGTTTCTCTGTGTAGTTTTGGTGCCTGTCCTGGATCTCGCTCTGTAGACCAGGCTGGCCTCAAACTCACAGAGATCCTCCTGGCTCTGCCTCCCAAGTGCTGGGATTAAAGGGGTGCACCACTGCTGCCCAGCTTGGCCTCACTGTTTATAAAAATGGGCTTTGATGACACCATCCGCAGGAAATCTTACTAGACCTTGCCTCATTTCAAACCTTTAACCTTCTCATCTCCTTCCTTTGTCCTTCTTTTAAGGATGAGAACTTTATCTTGTTTCATGAAGGGCATCTTTGGATCTTTCTCTTATCTCTGGACTGTCAGCTTCAACTGAAAGAGCTTTATAATTCTTTTTTATCCCATTCAAATACAGATAATTCTCTATCAAAAGGGATTCTGGTACTAGTCTGAGAAATTAGCTTAAGCACAATGAGTATTAGTTTTTATATTCATTTCAGGATCAGTTCACCTGCTATATGAAGCAATACACAGTATATGCACAGAACAACAGGAGTCATTTACATGCTGAGTCCTTCTGGACTCAGGACACTTCCACTGGATAGCTGGTAGATGATACTGAAAGACTGCTTGTCTTTGGTCTAAACTCCACAGGAGGTGGCATGCACTGCTTGAGTGGGAACGCTCGCCAGCTGGGAAGCATCAGGGTTCACATCCACAGAACTAGAAGGAGGCTTTTTCTGTATATCATCAAGAATTGGAAGAGTCCAAAGGTGGGTCTGAGATAACAATTCTTGCAGAATACCAAGGATTGAATTGGGGAAATCAAGACTCGATGAAAAAATCCAAAGGTTAAGAATGGAGTTTTTAAAATACACACACACACACACACACACACACACACACACACACACGTATGTTTTGAGGGTGACTGGGACAATGTGAAGTTTGGGAGCTGGCAGAGGTGATATAGGATGGAAGGATGTGGGAGCATCAACATTTGCCTTCCTGAGAGACATACAAAACACCCACAGTGACTGATTGCATGGAGGTAGACTTGGGCTATCAAGAAAATCATATCCAACTGTGCTGTGTGACTCAGTTATTCATTCGCTAAGTTATGGAGTGCTTACTTAACAATAGCACAGTGGGGAACAAGAAAAGATCCCATTTACTAGTTCATAGTGCCTCCATAGTTAATTCTCCATGGTGATGCTGGGAGTATTTACTAGAAAGATCTGAACAACTTGGGGAATAATAAAGTTCCCCATATAAAATTATATTTTAGGGGACAGATGAAAGTTAAGGTATTGAGGAGGAGGGTATAGCATGTGCAAAGGCCCTGTGCCAGGAGGAAAAATAAAATGTATGAAGACCATCATATTCGAAGCACAGTAGTGAAAGAACAGTAATTAAACTGGATGCAGCCTGGAGATGATTGGAGGAATAGGCAACGGCTGAGTATAAAGTGAGTACAATAAACGGGTTTTCAAGACAGTCTAGGTGAGTAACAGTTATGACTTGGATCAGAGAGTGACTGGACATGGAGAGAAATCGGTGAATCCAAGATGCGTTGAGAAATAACATTGCTAAGAGCTGGTGATGGATTGATATGAGGGTTTTGTGAGATAGAAGGAAAGATCAGACTTACTCCGTTTTAAGAATCGTGGACAAGTCCCAGGTTTCTGAGTTGGGTAGTGGTCAATGTCTTTCACTGAGATGAGAAAAGCTGGGAATATGGGCAGTACAGGAGTGAGAAGCTCAGTTTGGACATGGTAACTTTGGGATAACTAAAAGGCATGATGTTTAGTCATATTTCTAAAGAAACTCACACATCTGCCTGAACTTTCCCTGTTCACATATATGCACCTAACTGGAAAAAAATCATTTTAAAGGGAAAAATTTTCAAAGGATTTTTCAATGTGAAATAACCAGTTATTAGAAAGGGTCCAAGAGGGGCAGGCTTTTTGTCAGAGGCTGCGATTGCTCCCACATGAACTCCAGGAGAGGAAAGCAGAGGCAGAAGGCCAGGCAAAGTAGCGGGTGTGTGGAGATGGGAACTCTGGGGATGCTGGATGATAAGTGAGTCAGGATGCAGGTTTAAGAAAGGGCGTGGCTGGAAAGGGAGGCTGAGGTGTACTTGACTATGACTGCCCTCTATTGACTGGAGAGAGTGTGGAAGACCCTATCAGGGCAATTGTGATTTATGAATCCTAATGTGGCATTGGAACATGAACACAGAAGATTCCTGTCTGAAAACTCACAGAACGCGGTGACAGTGGAGGTCAGCAGAGGCAAAAGCTGTCTCAGGATTGGCATTGGGAAGGGGGACTTCCTCCTCGAAAACCCTCTTTTCTTGATCTCTGCACCAACCTGCTTTCATTGTCTTCCCTGCTTCGTTGTCTATTGTCTATTGCTTCATTCTCAGATAAAAATCTAAGGCGTAAAAAATGTGTAAACTGAGCGTTTCGGCACCAGGTGGATAAACTGAAGGTAAAGCTACCAGATGTACAAACTGACAACATGACTGCTCCAAGGTATGACTGAGGGGAAGGTTTTTATTGTAGATACAACGGAGAGAATAGCCAAGGCATCTGGAAGAGTCCAGAGCAGATGGAGAAAGCAGTAGACTGGAGGTGGCGGCCACCACACTGCACTTGGTCATGAGAGTGGGGATTGGAGTGAGAGAGGAAGACAAGGAAGGTTCGAGCAAAGAAAGTTCAGGCAAAGGAGACAGAGAGAGAGAGAGAGAGAGAGAGAGAGAGAGAGAGAGAGAGAGAGAGAGAGAGAGAGAGAGAGAGAGAGAAAAGAGAGGATCAAGGGAGTTCATAGAAGAAAGGACCAAAAACAGGGTTATATGGGAATGAGAAGCTTGGGAGGGAAGACCATGAGCTGGAGAAGCTTAGGGTTGGGTGGGGGTAGGTACTTATGATACCGAGAGAGCCTGGGGGCCAGAATGCACTTTGGTATACTAATAGGCACCACAGTTAGCCATTCGTCACTCCTGCCAGTGATAAGGGAAAATGGCTCCTTTGGTAGAGGGGAACTGGCTTCACAAGTCCCCGAGGAATGGTGGCTTTTGTCTAACCGATAGTTTAGGGAAATGGAGTTTCTTTTGGACCTGACAAAGAAGCCATTGGCTGCCACTGTAACCGTGGGAATTTCCAAAAATCTGACTTCTTGGGTTGAACGATTCTTGGCCCAAATAGGATCAGAGATGGTGACACATCCCAGAAGAGGAGGGGGGCTGCGGTTCTCATGTTTCTCCTTCCTCTCTAGAGCCCGTGCTCTGGAAAATCATTACTAACATAATAGGCAGAGTCAGCTGGTCGAAACTACTTCAGCATTTGAAAATGTACAAATACAAATTTTGGGGTGGTGGAGAGAGGGCTTCGAGATTAAGAGCACGTACTGCTCTTGCAGAGGACCTGAGATCTGTTCCTAGCACCAGGATGGGCAGTTCTCCACTGCCTGTGACTCCAGCTCCAGAGAGATTCGATGCTGCGGCTTTCATGGAGGACCTGAGCTCAGACGTACATACCCACACACACGGACACACAGACAATTGAAAATAAGACACATCTTCAAAAAATAAATCAAAGTTTGGATTGAGGACGTAGGGTGGAGGGCAGTGAAACGACTCAGCGGATAAGGACGCTTGCTGCCCAGCCTGATGACGACCTATGTTCAATGCCCCAAATCCACATGGTGGAAGGAGAGAATCAACATCTACAAACTGTGCTCTGACCTCCACATTCATGCTGTGCCACATGCATGCCCTCCCCCACACTAAATAAAATAAAATAAAAGATACATGTGAATTTCTAAAAAATAAGAATGTGGTGTTGGGAGGAATAGAAATTAAGATTTTTATCCTCATATTTGTCATCACATTTCTCACACCCCAACCCCTGGGAGCTAAACATCACAATGAGTCTCTCAAATGTTTGTTTGTTTGTTTGTTTGTTTGTTTGTTTGTTTGTTTTAATTGAGATAGACCTGGCTATGCAGTCTTGGATGGATTGGAACTCACTGTGTAGCAAAGGCTGGCCTTGAACTTGAGACCCTTCCCCATTAGCTCCCCAGTACTGGGATTACTGCATGTACTCTCACACCAGGCCATCAGCTATTTTCTTCTGAACAGAGATTAGCATTGCAGCAGATTTGGTCAACACAGCTCTTCCTTATAGAGGCTTAAAATGACTTGTACTCCTTTGTGAATTGAGTGTGACTGTGAAAATCCCTAACAGGTTTTGTCTTAGTCTGTTCTTGATGCTATAACACATCTCTTAGGCTGGGTAATTCCAAACAAAAGAAATGTATTTCTTGAAGGTATAGAGTGTGGCGAGTCCAAGATCTGATGATAGCTGTTCTCTGCTTCTAAAATGATGCCTTGTGGCTTCATCCTGATTTGGAGGATAAGTGCAGAAAGGCTTCCTCAAGATCTTTAATAAGGGTGCTGATCCTATCCATGATGGTGGAGCTCATGTGGGCTAATCTCCTATAAAGGACCCACCTTTGTAGATTAAATAATTTTTGGAAGGATGAAGATTATGTCAGAATGTAAAAATCAGGACATTGTAGGACAGAGTCTGGGTCAAACCTCAAACAATGTGAATATCCTATCTGCAAGTCCAGTGGTGCCATCAGGAAGAGCAAAGAAATCAAGTATTAAACTCCCTAAGGCCAAGAAGCGGCAGCTCACACAGGATGTTTCCCTCTGGATCAAAGATTCCTACAGAAATCTACCGTTATGTCAGTTGAGGTTGAAGTGTGATTTTGTCAGGTCCATTTCAGGGCCTTCCTTTACCTCTTCGTGTAAGCAGGGTGCCGAGAACACAAAAAGAAAAGAGGTCAATGAAACACAATTGGTGGGAGGTAGAGGCAAGAGGCTGTGAATTCATGTCAGCCTCCACTGCAGAGGAAGCTGAAGGCTGAGTAGGCTTACATAACACCGTGTCTTTAAAAAAACAAACAAACACAAAAATCAAAAAAGAAAGAAAGAAAAAGAAAAGCAACTGAACAGGACTTTCCTTTGCACCAGTTTTGAAGAAGTGAGCACAAAGAGCCCTTTTTCTGACATCTGTCCATCTCTCCATCCTCTCCCGAGAGTCAGGTCATAAGCACTGGAGCTCTCAGTAGGGTCTATTGAAAAGCACTTGGGTTGGACGCCAACATTAAGGAATACTGACATGTAAATGTACAAATTATATATGGTAGATCAAGGAGAGAGGGTATTGGTCCCTGGATATTTTAAGCGGTGAGAATTTAATTCAATGAACAGCTTGAGGGTCTAGAGGAGCTGAGGAGCCAACTTTGTGGTCAGTGTGGTAACAGAAATTAATAGCAGCTGGAAAAATGATAGCAACCCTGGAGCTGGAGGCCTCAAAAAGAGGTGGCATTCCTCTATCACAGGGCACAGCCCCTCATCAAAGCTGGAATTCCATAGTCCTGGAGCCAGGGAGGAACCTTGGCCTCTGCCAGGGACTCTAGTGGGGAAAGGACCTTGCCTCTACGCCATAGACTCTTTTGGCATTGTCTCTAGGACAGGTCCAGCTAGAATACTGCTGCCAAGGGATCCGGAGAAGTGCAGCATCCAGAGATCAGCCTGGTGAATCAGGAAAGACCTGCGGACCCGAGGGAATGGAGGGCAAGCAACTACGTCCCGGACTGGCCCCCAAATACACAGCATTGTGATCGATCTGGTTTAGCCCACATTTAATTAATTTAAATGTCAACAGATTGTTACCACCTTCCATTTCCTCCATCTCTGTGCTCGCTCCTCTGTGGCTGACATTTCCTTCTACCTCTTGCTCTCTTCGAGATTTCTTGGTTAACAAAGAGGGGAACCCTAGTGCTGAAGGCCATGGGCTTGCGTCTCAATCTCAGAAGAGAGCTTTTTGACATGTATCTAGAGAATGCTGGGAGATAAGCCCCTGGAGAACCTGTGCTCACCTGCTGATCAAAGAGCACCCCAACTGGGAGATGCTGACTCAGGTAGTGACCCAGAAACAGGTCAGGAAGGAAGAAATATTACATGGGAGGAGTTTCCCTCTTCTCAAAGTAGACAAGGTGCATTTCTGCTTGCTGTAGGACGAACCCTGGTCTTGGGGAGGTCAACTTGACCAGGAAGGTAAAAGTAAGAGGGGGCCAGTATTAGCCATCCTGGCTGGAGAGGGGGCTCAGGTCTATGAACTTGGGGGTGGTGAATTGTGGATGTCAATTTGACCGGATTAAGGGAACCCAGTACAAGAAAAGCATTGTTTCCAAGTATTTTGGGAAGGGTGATTTTAGAAGAGACCATCATTTGAACCAGCAAACTAAGAAAGTCTGCCCTCATGCATGTGGGTGGGCACCATCTAATCAGCTATAGTCTGGGAGAATACTAATTCCCCCCCCCCCCCCCCCCGAGCTTCCTTTCTTCCCTTCCTACCCTTGGATATCTGAGCTCTAGGTTGTCTGGGCCTCAGATTCTAGGACTTATTTCAGCAGCCCACCAGGTCTTCAGGCCTTTGTCTTGAGTCAAAAGTTACACCATTGGCTTCTCTGGTTCTGGGCTTAGACTGAGGCAGGCTACTGATTTCTAGGATTTTCCAGTTTACTGGTGGCATATTATTGAACTTCTCAGCTTCTGTTATTGTAGGAGTGAATTTGCTTAGTCAATTTCTCTTGTCTGCCTTTATCCATCCTGTCAATCTGTCTCTCTGAAGGACATTCTTAGTACAGTAGCCTACTCTCTCTGGCCTCCAGGCTTATAAATCAGGTTTCTACAAATGTAACAGTCTAGACTGAGTAGGAGTTTTACACTGGATAAAAGGATACAGCATCTTAATAAGACTTACTGGATGTAGCTAAAATGGAGGAGAGAGGCTAGACCCAGTGAGGTATTGAGCCACCCAGTGAGCAGAATTTGTTCTGCAAACAGAGCAGGCTTGGGAGCCAGGAGAGACAGAGGGGAGAGAAGTAAAGGCAGCTAAGTGATAAGGTTATGTAAAGAAAAATAGAAGGGAAAAACATTGCCTAATCCAAAAAGAACACACTTGAATCTTGATTCCACGTAATACGCTCCCTGATCCCTAAGGAGGATTCCCTACCTTCTCATGCTATGTGATCTCAGGCAAGGCAAATCCCAGAGCCCGGGGCAGAACAACTCAGAAAATCCTCGGTATGGATTTGTTGTGTTCCTTAGCTGAAGGGCCAGCTCGGTTCCCCCAGGGCTTTGTGCGGCTCAGTTGCTGACAGGCTCTTCAAGCAAATGCAGGAAGGTTCTCCTTCTGTTACAAATGGGCTCTATTTTCCAAGTCCAGGCTTTGGAGTAGCTGGATGAGGGTAGCAGCAGTTCAGATTAAGAGTGGGGGGCTGGAGTGGTGAAGACCTTAGACCGGATGCTGCCCTGGAAAGGGACAGAGAGCCCACAAAGTGTCAAAGACCCACCCTGCTCTTGGCTAACCTCACAGAAAAGTGGTCCAGACAGTTCTTTCTATAGAATGTGGCTATAGGAAGAGGGGAAGGGCCAAAACCAAGCCTGATCTCTGGCACAGCAGCAGCAGCAGCAGCAAGAAACATGTTCTACTCAACAGGAACAGAAAAACAGTATAGCAAGCCAATCACATTAGTGCTGGGATTTACCCAGAGAAGATGAACCTGTCCGACCCAGACTCCACCCCCCCACCCCCCCACCCCCGATATCATGGGCCATTCTTCATTCTTTCTCTCCCTGTTCCTCCATGTCTTCACCTCATTTCCATCAAGGAAATCCGAGGTCCCAGAGGGCTGTGGAGATGCTCAGAGGGCTGTCTCCTGCTGCCCCCGAAGTTCCTTCTATGTCTGGAGGTAATGTGGGCACTAGCTCTTTGCAATTCAACATCTGGCTCCGTGAACCTTTTTGTTACTGTTGTTGTTCAGTTTCTACTGTGAAGTGGTTGTCAGATAGTATGGCTTCTCAGCACCTTCCCTAGTCCATGTACATATGCTTAGCTTGTTAGTGTAACCATGTCAGCTTCTAAGACACCATGTCACTTAGGTTATCTTAAGTATTGTCTTAAGTGTAACAGCTATGAAGAGCTAGTGCAGAAACTCCATGGGACCTTAGAAACCATGCCCTCCAATCTGGGTACCTTTGAGAGAACCATAGTTTACCACATGATCTTGAGCCACTGCATGCTTGGCCCAGCCCACCCCTTCTCTAGCGAGAAGCCAAGCGAGGTTTTCATCTAAGCTTGACATCATCTTTTCCCATGGATGTGAGCAAGTGGGGTTGACACTCCAAGGACCTAGATGTTTGTCATCTTGACCTGAGTTTGCCTTGGTATGACTTAGCCACGCATGCTTTGGAAAAAAAGTGAGGAAGCCAACAATGAGAACTGGGGGGAGAACTTGTCTGGTGTGATCTGTTGCTGGTTCCTATGCCAGTGGGCCCTGGAGTTCTTCTTCCCCCATACTTCTGCCTCTCATTTCCACCAGAGCATAAAACAAAGCAAAAAAATTGGCCATATTTGTTTTCACATACGAATCACATTTTAAGGAATAATTCTAGATCATGTTATTGGAAGACTAATGATAGAACAGAAATACCAAATGGGCAAGGAAAGGGGATTATGAATGTGATTATGAGATAGGCTCCCAAAGGTCACTTTGCACATTTCCCGCCCTTACCCAACCTGGAGTGCGGAAGAGAGAAAGGGAAGGAGGCGTGTCGGGAGGGACTATAATGCTGTAAATGACAACTTTCAAAACAGAGACTCTAATTTTCTGGAAGTCTTATTAGACTTTAAAGGAAGGATTTATGCGTGCATGAATTGTGCAGAAAGGAATTTTAATAACAGAGAGGCAGTGTGAGACAATGTCGACCGAGGTCATAACTCAGGGACGGAAGGCTTTCCAGGAGGGATTAGCATAGGCTGCAAACTCTGCTGGTCACAAGAAAGTTCTCCTCTGCCCTGGAGCTCTCTGGTGAATACATACAGACATTTCCTCACACAGTTAATAAATACGCCACGGCTCGCCTCCCACTGATAGAAGTAGAGCCGGGAACTGCTGCGGAGCCACACTGTGCTGGGATTCCAGTGTCGCTGTGTGGAATGGTGATGCCCCGCTTCATCCTCAGCACTGGGAACATTTGGGCTGGACCGTTCATTGTTGGGGTCAGGAAAGAGGGGTCTTCCAGTGTAGCAGGGTCCTTGCTGTTGTTCCCTTTGGGGGTGGGGGCCAAATAGGCGCAGAGTCAAACCACACAGACTCCGGGAGAATGTGGAAACAACAAGCTCACTTTATTCAGGAAGAGGCAAGCCTTATATACCCTCCACCCCACCCTGGGGGGAGGTCTAATGAATATGCATCAGCTGGTGTGAAATGGCTGTCTCTCATTGGTCCAGGTCATCTCCAGATCATATGTTTCAGCTGCTGTTGTTAAGACCATCAGGCAGACCCAGGCTGGCTCTCACAAAGTATCTTTTTTACTTGTTTGGGCCATCTTAGGGATGAGTCATCCCACATTCCAGGGCACTTCCAGGATGTTGAGCAGGATGTTGAGCCTCTTACCTGTAAGGTACCACTAGCACCCAACTCTCAGTTTTGTGACAGCAAAACAGACTGTACC
Organism: Peromyscus aztecus; assembly: GCA_902168405.1. Lineage (NCBI taxonomy): Eukaryota > Metazoa > Chordata > Mammalia > Rodentia > Cricetidae > Peromyscus > Peromyscus aztecus. The sequence goes on along the minus strand of CABHPQ010152101.1, from coordinate 47,823 downwards.
TTTGGGGACAATCCTTTCTGCCTTTTGTGTTGAAAGCCATTCATGCAGAGGAGTGATGTCTTCCCTCTCCACTGTTGTGTAACCCTGCAGTGAGTGAGCCTTTTGGGGAGGTACATAGAGTGTCAGCGTCATCCCTGACGGTGCACAATGAGAGCGGGCCAGTGGGAATGCTGAAGTGCTCACCATATTCCTGCCCCGAGTTTGTGATTGCCATCTAGGCAGGGCTGGGAAGCCCTGTAGCAGAAGTCAGTCCACTCCCATTTGAGCACCTGGATTTCCCATGAACAGCCCTTGACCAAGTGTTGAGTGGGCCAGATCCCGCTGAGGCTGAGCAAATATGAATTTTGGATTCCAAACATCGAAACAACTCTTTGGCAGCCTGCAGTGGCCGAGCAGAGATGAATGATGGATGACACTGCCTCCCCAGAAGCACCCCTCTTCTTTGCACAGGGAAGAGATCTGCATGATGAAGTGAAGGCATGGGAGGAACCGTTGTCTATAAAGTACTCTCCAAATATATGACACTTCCCCTAAGAGCTCTAAACGGAGACATAGAACACCAAAACAAACAGATCCTCTGTAGACATAGCTGATGCTCTACATTAAAAAAAAAAAAAATGCTTCTGTGGTCATTAACAGCTGAATGCTGTTGTATGAGGTAACCCTGTGGTTGCCATGGAGACATGTTTTTTAGCAATGCCTGCACCATGAAACTGCACGGAACTGCTTCTCATCTGTAGCTGAACACCCATATATTGAGGGAAGAGAGTCATGCACAGACCAGGAAACACCCTAAGGGGAACAGAGCTATCACACTAAAGAGGCTTCCAAGGTTTTTGCACAACCAGTCCTAGAGGTCGATCTGTGCCTAAGGATAAGATGGTGGGGATGCCATTGTGTGTAGCAAAGAAGATACGGAGACAGGGTGAAATAGAATATGCCTGGAAACAGGTTTGAAATTCTCCCCCATTGCTGCCGAGACCTAAAGAGGTGGGTCTCCGCTTTGAGCAATTCCTTTGAAGTAGAATATGGTCCCCAAGCTCTGCCATGCATTCTGGGATCACAAAAGCCAAGACATTTCTGTGGCCACAAATAGATTAGGAAATATTTTTGTGGGTAATATTTGGCTGCATTCATAGAATCTGAATTCTTCTGCAGTAAGTTTTGAAAAGAGCCAGACCCTGGTACAAAACCCATAAATATCATGCAAAACATGATAGGACATTTTTGTTTGGAGCAATGTGTCAGGTGGCCCCAAACATGTGCCTACACATGGTGAGGTGGAGCTGGGTTTCTGCTCCCTGGCTTCCTAAGGACAAACTCGTGCCTGGGAGAGCCCAGGGGCAGTTGCTGACGACTGACTTCTCATGATTGATATGCCTGTTTCCAATAAGCCAAGTTTATAGTTTGTTGGTGGGTTGACGGCAAAGTTATAAAAGCTGATCTCATAAAAGAGAAACACGAGCGCTTGACACATCACATTGTATCTGTGTCATTCTGTGCTCTGGCAGCTGGACTGGCCCTTGTTTATAGCAAAGGAGGTAACATAAAAAAAAAATAATGGGACTTTAATTACAATGGGGATTCTTTCACCCCATGGGGCTCTGGAGGGATGGGACCATTGTGTGACTTCTGGGCTTCCAGGGAAATTATTTTCCTATCCCACAGTGGATGCACATGTCTTGAGTGGTTCCAAAGGAAAGGGTGTAGAGTGGAATGGCTTTGGCTCCCTTAATAACCACCGTGGAAGCTGATAAAAATCTTTGGAAGAAATGATAACTGAAGGAAATAAATAGACTTTAAACTAACATTTGTTAAGCTTTCGAGGCTTTGGTTAAGTCATAGAATTTGTTTGAAAATATGATGGGGTCGGTTTTTACCTTATGATGTCTGGTTGGTTGCTAGGACAAAAAGAGAAGGAACAGTTTGTCATAATAACCCGATGCATGAAGCCTACTTCATCTTGCTGCCCGACAAAAGTATACTTCCGACCTTGGTCATGCCTTCTCTATTCAAGCCAATGTTTTTGTCATGAGTGCAAGGAAGAGAATCTCCCATCACCCAATGCAGCAACAGAGCCACCCCAACCCAGTGTGGGAACAAACATTCAGAACCCAGAATGAAAGAGAATTCCTTTAATGGCCCTGAGGCTGAGGCAGAAAGGTGATCCTATCTGAGGCATTCCAAAGACCTGTCTTTTCTGCTTCTCCCCTTTCAGCTGTTTCTTCTTCCCTGTCTACCAGGTGGTGTCTCCACTCTCAGCTACCATATGACCAGTTTGAGCATTGCATGCCCCATTGCTGTGACTGAGCCTCAGTATGCTGTTCACCTTCACCTCTGTTACCAAGTCTTCTGATGCTCTACTGCCCACCCACCACTCTCCTAGCTCATCCTCTCAGGAGTGGTCGCAGGAGGGGGCAGAGAGTGATTGGCTACTGTAGACTCTCTGCCTATCACTCTGTTGAGTCAGTGATGGGGATACTGTAAAAGTAAGAGGAATGTGCTGTCACAGTGGGGCAGGCTCTCTCAGAATGGCTGTGCCTGTGCATGTCCAGGTCAACCTCTTAGTAGCCCACTGGATGGTGAAGACAGTACCTCTGCCTTCTATAACTCAACTCCAACACATGGGTTTGAAGATGCTGAAGTCACTGTCTCTAGTTAGATGCTATTAGGAGGTTGTAGAACCTTTAGGAGATAGGCCCTAGTGGGGGGGCAGCTACATCTATGGAAAACAGAGTGCTCTGTAAAGAGATGTTGGGACCTTAGGCTCCTCCTTCTCTCTCTGCTTCCTGAAGCCATTAGTAACTTGGCTCCATAATGCCCTTTGGCCATGATGGTCCATGATCGTCTTTGGCTATGCTATAGGTCCCCAAACAACAAAGCCAGCAGACGATGGACCCTAGCCTGTAAAACCATGAGTCAGAAGAAAGCCTTTTTCATATTAGATCGCTCATCTTGGGGATTCTGTCACAGGGTTGACTACCACTTCTCTGGGTTTCCTGTAGCTAAAGGACACTGAAGCTGGTACTTTCGGGGCGGGGTGGGAGGGGGCTTGTCTCTCTTCTCTTTGCATGCTGGCAATGGCAACCCCCAGTGTTTTTCAAGGCACTCAGTACTGCCTCCAATCTACTGCAGGTTAAGGCCACATCCAGGGTCCCCTTTGTTCTCCTCCCCTGAATACCATTGTGTTCTTTATCCACTGATTAAGAACCTAATTAGCAATCAAATACTCTACTAACCCCACATACAGACCTATGGCTGGACTCCCAGGCTCTTCACCCTGTGGAGTAGAGAAATTTAAAGGAGGTTTGGATTAAATCAATGGTCATTGGAGTCACTGGAACCAAGCTAAAGCCTTGGGTACCTCCTCTGTTGATTACTGCTCAAATATTCTGGGACAATTATCGTGACTGCCCAAGTCTCATTTCTTTACCTATAAGACAGAAGTAGCGGTCTCCATGTCTCAGAACTGGAGTGTTACATAAACATGCATGGCCAATAAAGAAGAGCTCAGATCAGGCCCCTTGCTTCTCCCTATTACTACATTAATTTCCGTTTCCATTATGATGGCCCTGACTATAAGGGCTTACCTGAAGGCTACACAAATACCAGGGATATCTGCTAAAAGCCCATTATAAATTCAGCTAAATTTAGGACTGCTTGGAAATACCTCCATCCCCTGTGAGCTTTCTTTGGCAGTGGCTTTTGAGCTCCTTGCCCATATATGGTGACCCTTTGTACAGCTGTAAATCATGGTTACAGCACACCACCACACCTCCGCCTTGGCCTTGTTATGGACTGTGCACCAGCACTGGGTTGCACAGATTATCGAGGGAAGCAGGAAAAGCATGACTCTGGAGAGGTAGGGCACAATCCTGATTTCACCTTCTAAAAAGCTTTCCAATCTGCCTCCTGTCATGGCGCCTTCCCTTGCCAAAGCTTTTATCATTTCTTCTAGACAACCGCTTTACCTCCATTTCCCTTTGTAACACACATGGAAAGCAGAACTGAACAACTTCTGAGTGCTAATTACTGAGGAAGAAACAGTTCTAGGAACCAGAAGAAAGGGACAGGCGGAATGAAATAAAGGCTAATGCAGGGTATACACATGAGATGACCCCTTGGAGACTCACCCAGGACCTTCTGAAGGAGGCTTCTCATTGCCACAAACTGTTCATGGTCCATCAGCCCCCACTGGCTGAGGGTTGCTCCTGGAAACATGGCTCCCATCTCCTGCCCCAGAACACTCCCAGACTCTTCCTGCATGGGGCCAGCAGAGGCTCCATTCATTGTGATTGGAATCCAAGCAGATGAATTCAAAATTATAGATGTGGTATGAGGACAGATGAGGCCAAGACAGAAGGGCCTGCATAACTACTCCTGAACTCAAAGATGAGGCTGAACAGTTGTGGGCCTAACACTGGACTCCTTCATGCAGCCTGCTATTGGCGCTACCCCGCCATCAACAGCATCTTGCTCTTCTCTGTACAGAGCTACAGAAAATTCCTTTTGATCAGTCATACACTTGACATTGTCAGGACTCAGATCAGTCCTGGATAAAGATAGCAAGCCCATGTGGTCCAGAAGACCCTGGCCAGCTTTCACCCAGTGCTGCCCTCCCCATCTGACTCTCCTCTCCTGTGTACCTCATTTGCTAAAATTGGGCCACCCTGCCTATTTCCTATCTCAACAAAAGACGTTATGCTGGTCACAACAAGCTTAATTCCTGTTTACTCCTGAAGCCTGTACGTCCTTTACCTCTCAGTTCAGCATCATTTCCACAGAAGAGCTCTTCAGCTTTGTTTCTAGAATAGGTTATCATCTTCTAGGTCACATTAGAATTGTGAAATGTTTTTTGTAATTTAAATAATTATATTAAAAAATTTTCAAACAATGTATTTTGGTCATTTTCTTTTCCCCTTCCCCAACTCCTCTGAGATCTTCCCACCCTCTCTGTTCACCTAACTTTGTGGTCTTTCTCTCTCTCTCAAAAAAGAAAAACAGGAAAAACAACAGAAAAAAAAGCCCACAAAAAATCAAAACAGATAAATTAAAAAGAAAGAAAATAAGACAAAAAATACCAAATCAAACCAAAACAAAAAGTATGCTCCCAACACACACAAGAAACCATGGAGTCTGCTTTGTGCTGGTCAACTACTCCTGGGCATGGGTGGGGCCCTGGAGTGTGGTTGATATAGCGACACTCCACTTGAGAAAAATGATTTTTTTCCCTTTCCCAACACGTATCAATTACAAATAGCTTCTTGGTTAGGGCTGGGACTTTGTGTCCACTTCTCCCTCTCAGTGCTGGGATTTTGTGGTTTGAACACATGCAGCTCTTCTGCATGCTGCCACTCTCTCTGAGAATTCATGTGTATGTCAGTGCTATTGTGTCTTGAAGACACTGTTTCCTTGGAGTCATGGTTCTTACAACAGAATTGTGATCTTTATTCAAGATAAATGCCTTTTAGAGAGCCATACCTTCTACACACGAGTAACGTATGTAGGTATTGGCAGGGGGAAAGGAGAGGCAGGCAGTAGCTGAAGGCTGCCTCCGGAGTCTTGAACCAAGTAAAAACATTAGACCACTACTGATAAACCAAATGAACAAGACAAATGCAAAAATCTGAAATAACCAACTGAGCTTTCTGGCTACTATATGTGGAAAATCTTCTGCAGAGCTTTCCAGAATCTTCCTCTTCTTATTCTTCTTTCCCCATCTCCTTCCCTGCTCTGCTGCTACCCCCCACCTCCTTTTTCCCCCTTGTATTCTTCTCTACTAAGATGGCTTCCCACGTTCTGTGCAACTTGTGTTATCTTCCTCCTTGGATAACACAGGCTCGGGGGAACATGTCCCCTTGCCTCTCTGCATGTGTGTGCTCTTCACTCACCATTTGGTCCCTGTCACCACTTCTTCAGGGCTTGGGGAGGTGAGCCCACAGTACCTGGTGGGCAGTCATATCGGGCCACACTTACAGGAGGTTCTAAGAGAGGCAGAGGCAGGTAGTGCTCCCTTCCTCCTCCTACCGACTACCTTTTTCCCCTTGTTCTCCACTCTTCTCCCAGCCCTCATAAAGATCTTCCCTGGTTCATCTCTCTGAGACTCACACACCTTCCATGGATAGGTTAGCGTTCCAATACTATGACAAAATCCCTGTGATAAATCAGTTTCAAAATAAGAAAGAGGCTGAAGAGATGGCTCAGTGGTTAAGAGTACTTGCCCTTCTTGCAGAGGAACCAGGTCAATTCCCAGCACCTACATGGTGGCCTACAACCATCTATAACTCTTTGCAAGGGGTCAGATGCCTTCTTCTGACTTCCATCTGTGGGTACCAGGCACGCATGTGGTGCACATACATACACATAGACAAAAACACCTATACACATGAAAAAAATGCATCTAAAAAATTAATGAGCAAGGTTAATTTTGACTCACAATTTCAGAGGCTCCACGCTCATGTGGCCCTGTCACTTTGAGCCTGTGGTGGTATAAACACTTCATGGCTGGAGCACACAGCAGAGGAGCCCTGTTCATCTCCTGACAGCCAGCAAGGGGAGGGGGAGAGGGTTGGGGACTAAATAGTCTCTCTAAATGTGTGCATCAGTTATCTATTTTTCTCTTTCTAGGCCATGCCTCTCCAAGCTTCTATCATCTTCTAATACCACCAAGCTGAGGTCCCAGCTTTTAACACATGGGCCTTTGAGAACATTCCAGATCTGAACCATAATAATGAATTCCTATTTCTTTAGGTTCCTCCACCCCAAACCCTTCCAGTCACTGGAAAGACTTGAAAGAGAGTAGAGGAGAACTCAGCTGTGGCCAAACATTCTTTCCCCTCCCTGGTCAGTCCCTTTCTCAGGGGCTTTTGGAGTAGGTCAAGCCCAGCTGCCACATTTCCATTCTTAAGAGGAGGAATGTCCAGCACAGCTTTCTCTGAGGCCCTGGGAGGGAGGCAGCCTCCATCTTGCTGGAGTGCCAAACACCTCCCAGCTGCGCACCTGAAGCCGGAGCCGAATGCCCATCTTCCTGCTGGGCCCAGGAGGAGAGCAGCCTTTCCCACCTCTACACCGAGTTCCAGACGACTGCTGCCCACCAACAGCATGTGACTGGTGGAGCCCCTCCCAGGGAAATCAGACTCAGCTGGAGCCTCGGGGAGAAAAGTCATTCATGGCTGCAGTTTAAACGTCTTTGGCAGGAACAGAACACAAAGGTCTTTTAAAGGAAGCCACCCCCTATTTGTCAGGAGAGCAGAGCCGGGGGTTAATATTTTATTATCATTTATCTTCATGGTGGGGGTGGAGAAGGGAGTTTTCCATGTGTGAGATAGACTCAGTTCTGAGGCTGGCAGGGTTTATGGAGCCCCGGTTGCCAGAGTTCCTTTTCCTTCTTACTCTAGAGGGGAAAAATAAAAAATTAAACTGCCCACTTACAGACCAAATCCCCATTCCTCCATACAGCAACACATGGCCCTAGGGCAGGAAGCTGCTGAGCCAGGCCTCATTACTAGAGATTGTAGTGGGAACCAACCATCCCAGGCAGCACCCCTCCCCCTTCTGTGGAAGGGATTCCTATCTGTGCAGCTGGAACAACCCAGCGTGCTCAGTGAGATCCTCCCCAAACCAACTGGTGCTCCCCAACTGAATCCTCCACCACGGTTTCTTCTTAATCACCTTTCTTTAGAACTGGGTGTCCCAAAGTTATAACCAGGGATGTGCATAGATGAAGCCTGGGAGCTGTGACCTCGGGCAAGGTGGGGAAGGAGGAAGAAGAGAAGGGGAGGAGTGGCTGAAGGAGGAGCAGGCACTGTGATGGCAAGGTACTAGAGTAAGGAGGGGGTAGACAGAACACTGTGCACAGCTCTGGGTAGCACTTCAAGGTGGGGCCCAGTGTGTTGGGTTTGGATGGTCTCTACGATGTGACCCAGAGGAGCAGTGCATTTGTAATACTTTACAGTCTATAGAAATGCCCATTTCTGCACTTGGGCCAATAGTCTGCCTGTCTTTTTCCCTTCCTTTCTTCATTGGGCAATCTTTGCCAGTATTTGCTGCCCGCCAGGCAGAGAGACATGGTGGTGCCTAGACAGAGGCCTGCTTCATTGCCTCTCTTCTGGAGCTCTGCGTCTGACGTTCACCCCTCTGCCTCTCCAAGCACCAGTGCGTCATTCTCAAAATGGAACCAGGCTCTTCCCTCACAGACCGAGGGAGGTCAGGGCCCAGGCTGGCTGACTGCCATCTGTACAGCTACCATGGGGGCATGGTAAGGCAGGGAGGATGGTGTGTGCAGACGGTGGCCTTGACAGAAACTATCCCTAAATGGGAAGACCAATAACCCACGGCTTATGAAATTAGGTTGTTTGACAAGCCAACATATCTGCCTAGAGAAAAGCAGGCCAGAGATGGGCAGGGCGTGTGATAGCCATCTCCTAAGACCTAAAAGAGGGCAGAGGGGAGAAGGGACAAATGGATTTCTTGTGGCCCCAGAGGACACATTTGCTGTGGTAGCTGGAAGGCCTGGAGAAATTAATTTGAGCTTGATATAACGAAAGCTCATCTAAAGTACAAAGCCCTCCAGAGATGCAGCACTTGCCTTGTAGACAATAGGTGCCCTGTTCCTGGAAAGAGAACTGTGACTCCGCAGAGGACAATCCAAACCCAGCAATGGGCCCTAGCCCATCTCCAGTGTCCCTCTTGATTTTAAGAAGGCATGCTTCCGTGAAACATGAAACAGCTTGCCGTTCAAATCCACAACCACATATTTACAGTCTGAGGGCTCCTTTTCCATATACTTTTTTTTGTAGATTGGGGGGGTGGTCCCCAAGGCCCTTCCCTTCTGGGCTGCTTCTGTAACACCCAGCACCCAGTTCCTTCAGTTTTCATACTAGAGATCCTAGCCAACAAGGCCAAGCCCCTTAGATACACGTGCTTCTAAGACCCTAGAATAGCCTTAAATGTCCTTGTTCTCTGACATTGTTGGTCTTGCTGAGGTCATAATTAATTCTTGTTTCCCTTTCTCCGTTGACGGAGGAAGCAATTAAACCACAGCAAATGCATTGCAGTCATTAAAAGGCCGTGCCATGACTTTGTGCCTGGGAAAGGCACACAGATCAGAGGGGAAGCTAAAATTACTCAGGTCACACAGGCTGCCCTTTTGAGGCAGTCAGTCACTGCCTGTGGTGATAGTCCTGACAACTGTGTGCCTGCCACCCCAGAGATCCTGCCCCCCTGCCTGCTCTTCTGGAAGGCAGCTCAGATTGCTTGTGGCCACCACAGACCACAGCCTCTGTGGGTATGACACAGGTCTTAGGTGAACCATAGCCCATGGATTTGATCTTCGACTGTCCTGGGAATACTGAGCGGATGGGAAGCAAATAGGAAACCCTCTTCACCCTCTTCACTGGGGCCAGCCCCTTGGTTTGGTAAGGTGCTTGTCTCTAGGTCTGTGACTAGAATGGGTCAGCAACTCCTCACACCTCACACACTAACTACAGCTACACACGGCTGCCACCTCCTGGACTCTGTTATCACTGGTCACAGGAACATCCTTCCTGCCCCACTTCTGATTTGAAGCCTTTGCTGGAGTTAGCAGGGATAGGGCTCTGCCAGGGAGGTGTGTGGAGTAGAGAAACTTAAGGATGGTTCTCTCTACTTAGAAAGAGCAAAGCTGAAGCGGTTGTGGGTCTGGGCGACATCAGGGTTCATGCCAGCGCAGCCTTAGCATTGAGGGTTGGCTTCCCTCTGACAGGTTTACACAGCCAAGCTCAGCTTCAGAAAGGCTGTGTCCTTCTCCTGCACATCACACCCCAAATGACTAACACTGTTGTCTTTCTCCACATGTCATTTTATCTGTTAGAGCTTTGTTGCTGTTACCGGCTATTGGAGCAAACTTCCCCAGGCATCAGGGCCCCATCTCCTCACATATGCATCCTATATCCTATAGGTACCCACCATGGCAAAGAAGAGCCTCTCTGAGACATGAATACTTTCCCAACAGTCTCAGGGACTCAGCAGCTGAAAGGGAACAGTAAAACTGACAGGTCATCTTCTCCAACTTCTGTCTCCAACATGTAATGTGTTAATGGGTCCCCTAGGAAAGAAATGCAGCTGTTGGCTAGCATCCGGTGATGGTATCTAATAGCCCTTGCTGGCAGACCCAAAACGTGCTCCAAAGGGAGTTCTACCCTGCTGGGCCCCTTTGGTTTGTCTCCATCACCCTGACACCAAAGCTCTTAAAAGCCCTGTGTGATACAGCTTGGAGCCCTGGTACTCACTCGATTCGTGCAATCCTGGTTGACTTTTGCACATTTATGACACACGGTCAAAGCCTTTGAGACCCTTGAGTGATCAGGTTCAAGACCAAACGTCAAGCACCACCCCACAAACCTAATGCTAAGGTCACTCAGGACACTTCTAAAGTGCCAAGTGACCTACTTACAAGTGGGCAGCGGAGGCCAAGAGTGACCTGGCCAGCAGGGCTGGCCTGAGAGAACTCCAGGGGTTCAGTGTGTCCTGTTGCTGTTCTCTTTGACCTGGTCCACATTTGGCTGGAGCCCGGAGGCCAGGCAGTTGGCCCAACTCAGCTGTGGCCTCTGGCCCCAGCACAGGATCTTTGTCATGAAGCTTGGCAAGATGCTGCTTCATCCTGTTGTTTCAGGATGGTGGTCAGAGGAGGAAGGAACTCCAGCACAGTGCTTTGCACACATAGACTAGCGTCATGGTCAAAGGACCGAGTTCAGCCTCTGCTCTGGGATGTAGCCTTGCTTTGGCAAGGGAGTGCTCTGTGTGTGTCAGTGTGACTTTTACAAACTGGGGAAAAATAACAATACCTCCATGTAAAGTTGTCCCAGGGCTAAAGATGAGCGGGTGCTACTTTCTGACATACTCACTGTGGGGCACATGGTAGTTCTGTCCAATTAATGATGGAACTGGGTGGCAAGGTACCTAGCGATAAGTTTGGTATGTGCAGAGGTTCGTTTTCCAAGTGACTGATTCTAGATCCTGTCAAGCTGACAGTCAGTATTGAACATCAAAGTCGAAGAAAGTAGCCCCTGCCTTGACAAATGTGTCAACCTGGAGGTAATGAGCGCAACTCCACACTGCAGCATTGTTCCACACTAGCTGACTTCGCCAGGGCTGAAAGCTGCAGTTCTTTGTAGTGTCTGGTGCAGGCAGGGCAGTTCTGGGTGACACTGTTCAGTCCCATGCGGTGACCAAAGGCCAGCGTGTATTCTGTGATTTGCCAGGATCAGGCCAGATGCATAAAGACACAGACTAAAATGCTGCCCATTTATCTTCTCTGAAATTTGCATTGAATCTTTGGCCTTGCTGACCCTCTGCCCTGGCCACCTGGGAAAGCTAGCCATAGACAACAGGAACCCAGAGGCTAGGTCACAGCTCAGGTGTCCAGGGAAAGGCCTCAAAGTGGCCACCCTGGGCATCAGCTGGAGCAAAAGGGAGGATACCAATGACATAAAAGCCTGAACTCAGCTTGGATTCAAAGCATCCACCCACACAAGGCAGGACAGATGGGCCCATTGGCCTCCTTCAGCTCATCTTCATGGAGCCCAGCTATGCAAGGCAGGTGCTGGTCTCACAGATCTTCTGCCCAGCCCGCTGGCTTCTCCCAGCCGCCGGTGGAATCTGCACATGATGATCACTGGCCCAGCTGTTAGGAATCATTTTGAGAATGAAAACAATTAAGCCGGGCAAGAAGCCCACCAGCAAGTCCTGACCCCACTTCGGCACCTTCGGCCCACTGTTCTCCATCCTGTTCTTAGTCACCTTTCTGTGTCTGTCCAATAGGCTTTCCAGATGCTGTCCGCCTGAGGGCATAGAAACAACATAGCAGCTCTAAAGCACCGGCTCAACTAGGCCTCCCAAGTGTCTCCCTCTGGGAGGCCAGGCCATATCCAACCCAAGTTCCATACACCTGTGCAACACTGCCCAACAGTGAGCTTCCCGGATGTCCTTTTGGTTCTCTGTGCAACAATGCTCAGGGTGCTGGGCTGACAGATACGGAAGCCGAGGCACAGCTCACCCACCCCAGGCAGTCCACACTGTGTTGCAGTCCCAGATGTTTAATACAACATCTAAAGCAACGTCTCAGCGAATAGGGAACCCTTGCAGGCAGATGTGGCTGAAAGGTGACCTAAACTTCAGGGCCTGGGGCTCTGGAGTCTGGGTGGGGTGCCCAGGAGCTGGAGATGGAATGATTGATGGTAACTCCTTTGGTTTCTTTTCTTTCTGGATGGTGTCTGTGTCTTCTACCCCACGCCAGTTCTGACTTCTTCACACCGTGTCTTTGGTACCTACAGCTGTGCTTGGTACACAGTGGCCCCACAACAAATGATTGCCTGACCTCCAGCCATGACCACTTTCTCTTTGCACCCCTTAGCTGGGCTTTCTAGGCTCTCCCAAGTTCTTCTTTTCCAGTTCTAGCATAAGGATCCCGCAGCTGGGGTTGACGCTGAGAGTGAGTGAGGTTTATTCCCAAACTGGCTGGCTTCCTGCGTTCCATCGCTGCCCATCCACAGGCCTCCCACCAGGACCACCTTCCTCCTACACTTGCCTGCCTCTGTCCTCCTCTACCCTGTTCTCTGAAGGCGTCACAGCTGTTAACTCAGGTTCTTTGCCTCAAGTATCAGTCTCCAGCTACAGAAAGAACCTCTCCCAACCCCGTAACTCACTGCAGGTACCCCACCAGTGAGGGAGCCCGTCAGGGAGAAGGGCAACAGTAGTTACATCCAGGGCCACAGAAGATGCCTTGAAGAGCCAGCCCTCAGCCAGGCTCCAGGGTTCAGCCTTGTTTTGGGGGCACTGGGGAAAAGACAGGAAAGCCAAGTTGGGATTTCCAGTGAAGTCCAGATGAGTGTGAAGACTGAGGGCAGGGGAACAGGGTATGGACAAATGCATCCCATGGTCCCTCTGAAATGTACAATTATTATGAGTGAATCTCAACTTAAAAAATGCTTAAGGAGATGGAAATATTAATTACCCTGATTTGATCATTACATGTTATATATGTGTATCGAGTTGTCATAATAAAGCCCATAAATGTGAACAATTAAAATGCTAATTAGTAAATAAGAAACAGAAAAGAAAAAACAGCCCAGAGCGAAATTCTTCCCAGCATATCACCTTACCACCACAGAGGTTTCACCCTCTCTGAGAAGGCGGCTGGCCTGGCTGGCCCGCCCACCTTCACAGCTGCACGGGTGTGGCTGGGCTTGGGGAGGCTGGGCTGGAGAACAGATGATTTCAATTTGCAGCACCATTTGGGGAGAATACTGTTCCACTTGGTCATTTTTCTTAGTCCTCCCCACCCCCGAAACGTGACTAGTCCAGTGGTGGATGAGCAAGGCCTGTTTCCATAGCAACTCCACTGTGAGAGAGAAAACTCAGAACACAGAGAAGGCTTGCATTTTGTCTGGGAGATGGACTCGAGTGGATAAAGAAGTGGAAACCTAGCTGACAGTGAGCTGGGCTCTGAATTGACCAGATGCCTTGAGCAGTCTGCCATTCACCCCGAGATATTGCAGATTGAGGGGCTGGACTAGATGACTATGCCCAGGGAAACACACCTGCCACTTGCCTGTTTTCCATTAACCAGCTTCATCCCTCCAGGCTCTAGGCCTGCTGGCCTGTGTTTGTTTTCATGGCTGATGTAACCCAACCAGACTGATAAGTCTGGATCTGAGTCTTTTTTGTGTAGTGTTTCATGTTCATGTTCAGTGTTTTGTGCACATTCATTTCCCACCTGATGCTTCCAAAGAGGACTGCGGTCAGTATTTCATCTTCCAAGACCAATGACCACAAGCTCAACCGTCCAATCAGTTGATAAAAAGCCTGGCTTGGCCTTAATCTTCTTCAGAAAGGTTGACTGCAAAGGGAGGAGACTTGGGAGAAAGAACAGGGATTTCAGTTCAACTTGTGCTTTTTTGAGGGGAGTTGTGAAATTTGAGTTTCTAAGGAGAAATGACTGGCTGGATTTGGTGTCCCAGCCCATGCCCTGATTGGGATGTGCAGGAAATGGGCTTTCATGGAGCAAGGTACTTCTACCAGCTGCTTGGAACATGACTAAGTCTGACCCTGAGGAGTTGGTAGAGAGTTACATTTACTCTTCCTTGGTGGTTTCCTTGGAGATCCTTTTAGCAGCTCCATTCTGTGGCTGGCAAGCACCAAGGGCAGTGGGCTGGGAGAAATCCCCAACTGTGATTTCCTGCAAGGTTTCTGCCCTTTGCTCTAAACTTCGGTGAGCCTTTTTCAAGTTCATTAGATCCATATGTCTCTGACTCATTTACACTGAACTCATCAGAGGGTTCTTTCTTTAAAAAAAAAAAAAAGAAAGAAAGAAAGAAAGAAATTAAGTGATTTGTGTCTGAAAATGTATGTGCATATGTTCATAAGTGTCACTTTCCCCCTTAGAAACAAGACACCACATTTCAGCAAGGTCAGTGCTGGGATGGCAGCGGAAGCTCCTTGTGGCTTAAGCTTAGAGTCTTGTTTGGTTTACAAGAGGAAATGCAATGTTTCTGCAGGACTGTGTGATCTGTGTGTGGGAGGATAACTGCTCTGAGCCTGGGATGGGAGCACACCTCTTCTGGCTGGAAATTCTGGGAGCACTATCTCTGAGAAGGAGAACTGTCTTGGACAAACTGTTTAATCTCCTTGTTCCTCCAGCTGATCCCCTGGAAAATGGAAATGAGAGAGTTCTCCACCTGACAGGCTTGTTGTAGATACCACCTGACGTGTCTCAAATGCTTATAACAGGGAATTTCAGACTTTACTGATGTTCCTCCACCCAGGTCTAATCCCTTGCATTTCTCTATCTTTTCTTTTATTGGCCATCTCTTCAGTTCACTTAAATCCAAATAATCCTTCATTTCTCAGCTAGAACTTGACCCCTTAGAAGACCGCCCCTAATCACTGACCTTGACCCTCCGCAAACAGTCCATCCCTCTCCTCGTGTGCTTCATCTTCTTCATGTTTCTGATCTCAGACTCTTTGTTTGTTGGTTACTTATCACCTTGCTTCTTCCTCATCCAACTGAGATCTCTTGGATGCAGGAAACCTGTATTCACGTTAATATAGCCGAAGCCCTGGACAGATGGCCAGTGTTCCGGGTGTACTGATTCAACATGGAGCAAAGAGAGGCCCATTCCTTCTGGATTCAGAATGAAACCAAGAAAGTCCACCTGGCTGTGTGAGTGAGGCTGAGCTGGCCCTGATGAACAAGGTCACTCTCTTTGCTCTGAGTACTTGGCTAGTGTGCACTGGAGAACGTTTCCCAAAACCCAGCCAGCACTCTTTTTCACTGTATCAGCTCCTTTAGTCACGTTCAAACCTTTGGGACCGAGGGAGGACACTGGAAGTATGGGGCCAGATTTAATGACGTCAATATTCCTCTTAGGATTTACGAGGCATAACAGAAAAAGAGAAAGTTCTTTCCCTCTTTATGAGGGATTTTATTGCTATTAGCATCCTCTTCCTTCTCTCTCAATCCATAGCCTCTAAGAACAGATTTAGGGAATAAAATGTAAATTCAGATAGAAGCAGCACCCAGAGTCATCCTTTGAATGTTAGCTATGTGGACAGTAAGGTAGGGCTCTGCTGGACAGTCTAGCTCTTTGGGTAACCTTTGAGTATTGCTTGCTGACACTGGATTAGTACCCACAGCTACCTGCATGATAAATACTGCAATAATCACTAAAACAAAAGGGACAGATCAAGAGTACAGATGTGGGAAAGTGACTCATAGCAGTGTAATCTGAGAAAACTTTCTGGGGCAGAGGGAGTAACATTTGACCAGAACTCTGTGTGGGCCTACAGATAGGTAGATGGATGGTGATGGGGAAAGCTTCCAAAGAGAACAACCACCTAAGCAGAATTTACGGTGTGGGCCTGGGTAGAACATATTTTATGAGCATCAAACAGATCAGTATGGCCAGATTGTAGCGTATATAGAGAGAAGAATTAAGACCAGAAAGAAAAGTTTGATCTTAAAGGAAATAAGACTTTATTCTACACACAAGAGAAATTTCTATTTTTGATTATGGGATGACTTTATCAGACCCACAGAGCAGAAAGATAAAGCAGGCCACAATAGCCATCCTTTATTGAACATCTGTTATGTTCATGCAACTATTCCAATTGATTTGCATGAATTAATAATTCATTTCATTATCATGTCCGACCATGAGGTAAGGACAATTGCAGCTCATTTTACAGATGAGCACAATGAAGAATAGACAGAGTAGGTGATCCACCCAAGGCCAAGTAGACAGCAATCAATAGAGGATACAGGTCTCATCTCTCTCTTTCTCAGTCTTAGAACCTATGCTCCCTGGCACGAATGTGTGTGTATGTGCATGTGAGTGTCTGTGAGTGTCCGTGTGTCCGTGTGTGTGTGTGTGTGTGTGTGTGTGTGTGTGTGTCCAAGTGTGAGTATGTTCATATGTGTGGGAGCTCCTTTAGAAAAATACTTTATATCACCTAATAGCTGTGTAGTATTTTTGCGAAGAGCTTTACAGCAGCTAAATATGGTAATTTCACCCTCAGCGTGAAGTGAAGTTTTTCAGTAGAACAAACCAAAAGTACTGCTGCAATAGAAACGTTTGTCTGAATTGAAGCACTTAGGGGAGCTATTATGAATTTGGGTGAAGGGACAGCCTCTAGGTAAAAACCGTTTACCGATGACAGTGCATCTCTGCCGGCTCCAGAATGGCTGAGAGAACTGGCAACTTTGGGGTGTGGCTTCGTCCTGTGAATGTTACAGTCCCCTAGCAACAAGTATCACAATTCTATAACACTCACTAAATCCCAGTGTTGTATAGCAAAGCTGACTATAAACTCTAAACTTTAGAAATGATGTACGTACTTCCTGTCTAGTTAAGAGAATCTTTCTAATAGAGATAGTGATAATAACTAAGAGTAAGAAGTAGAAAAAGACGAAAAGACATGTAGCAAAGATGCTAGCTGTAAATCTAAGGTAGTCCTAAGAAGTTTAAATAAGAAGATAGAATGAATATATTTGCTAAAGTAGCTCTATAGTTTCCTTAAGGAGTGTAAATAAGTAGATGTTAATATGTTATATGTGAGTTTGTAAAAATGTGTAAATGTTGAGTGTGAGTTTATACTTAAGCACATGTTATATGTGAGTTTGTGAAAAAGCATAAATGTTGATTGTGAATCTATGCTTAACGTATATGGTGAAAGAACCTGAGATACAGAAGGTAGTGTCCTAGCAGACTGCAAAGCAGGAAATCTGAGTGGTTTTCAAAAGTTCCAGAAGCCGCTAAGAAGCTAAGAATGGCGGACATCAGAACCACAAGGCATCCGCAGCTGAGATCCGTGGAAAATCAACGCAACACAGGAAAACCTGAGCTAACATAAAAGCGATGCAGTTTAAAATATTACCATAACTAAGAAGGTCTCTGACTTGAGAATGAAAGTTGCAGAGATGCTTGTTTGAACTAAAATTGTTAACTGCAAAAAGTTTTGCTTGTTAAATGTCTCTTCATATTTGGAAGTCTGATACCAGCATTTACTTTTTTTGAACTTTTTGAACTTTAAAAAAGAGATAAAACTACAAAGATTTTTGTCATGGATTTCTTCATATTTGGATGGCTCATACCAGAATTTATTTGAATTTTGGGACTTAATGAAATGAACAATAGATTTCATTGCAATGGGACAATTTTGAGTTTACTTATAGTAATGATCTAGGAGCTGTTTTCTAGAATTGGGTTAAAAATTGAACTGTTTAAATGAAGAAATTTATTGTTTCTACCTAGACTAAAGATGCAATTTTGTGTATGCATATATGTTTTATTAACTGGTGATTCATGAATTGTTTTATGGAACTGTTTATGTAGAAATGGAATTACTTAAGGAACTGGTTTTGTGTTACAAATGGAACTGTTTAAACAGAAAAGTTTGGGTTTTCTAACTAGGCTTGAGATTTTGCTTTAACAATTATAAAGAAAAGGGGGAGTTAATATTCCTTAGTCTATTTAATTTAAAAATTGTTGTTTGAGTGGATTAATGTCGTGTTTTGTTAGTAAGAAACGCAAATGGGGTATACTAAGAGATACTTTTAAAGTGTAAAGAGTTTTTTATTAAGAAACTGCTTTTGGATGTTTTGCTAAAAGTTTTCAAAGTGTTAATGGTTAGATTGAGAATACTGCTTTTCAATATGAGTTTGTAGGAATTGTATAAGTTTGGTTTTTTTCTAACTAGGTTCAAGATTTTGTTTTAAAAAATTATAAAGAAAAGGAGGAGTTATGAGTGAATTAAGGTTGAATGTATGTTTGCAGAAAGTATGTTTAACCTATTGATATTAATGCACCCTAGTTTTGTGGAGTTAAGGGAATATTTAAGTTTGATGTGAATACATCAGAAGTTTTTCCTATGTTCTGTTAGCAAGAAAATTCAAATTATTCCATTAAGAGTTAAAGTTGTAAGACTGAGAAAATTGTTAACTATATATAGTACCATATGTTAATTCAAATGGTTTTATTAAGAGTTTGCTTTGAGTTGTAAGATTGGGAGAATTGTGGCTATGTATAGCAATATTTATATTAACCTGTTAACGGTAATGATGAAGCTAAGGGATTCTTTAAGTTTACAATTGCATTAAGTTTTTGGTTTAGAAAGGGCTTGATGCAACTAAAGACTGCTGTAGCCACCTTGGACCTAATCCAAAAGAGAAATGCCATCTTTATCATCCTCTATTCCCATACTGGGAGGTGTAACAGTTATGGAGATTGTTGTGAACTCTTAATAACGAGTTATTTTTTTATATATTAAGAAGGGGGGACCTGTGGGAGCCCGTTTTCAGGTTCCTTGTGACTTTACCCAGTAGGTCTGCATAGAGGAGGAGGATTAGGACCACGGGCCTGAGTGCAGGTGTCTGAGATGGTCTGCACTTGGCTGTGCTGTGGGGAGGTCTTTTGCTCCACCCCTTGGTGTCTCTATAAATTCCCTGGGGCAGAGACAGTCAGGGGTCCACATTCTAAATCCTTCTAATATTTCCTGCTGCTTGCACTCAAGAAAACCCTGGGGAACTGTGGGGTTGGTGGGTAAATGCCCCACACATATGCACATGTGTGTATACATGTAAATATATGAATGTGGAAGCCAGAGGACACTTAGGTGTCATTCTTCAGTGGCTGTCCTCTCTGCATCCTCAGTACTAGGATTACAAGCATGTGACAATGTACTTGGCTTTTTATTTATTTATTTTACATGAATTCAGGAGATTGGATGAAGGTCATCATGCTTGCATGGTAAACACTGTACTGACTGAGCTATGTCCTCATCCTCCATGCACTTAATGTTAATATTATCACAAGAAGAAGACAGAAGGTAGTCCCAGAAGAGAGTTATTTTAGTAGTCAGTAAGCAGTCCTGAGGGCAGTAGGGACAATGGTTTAGGAATAGAAAGAGACATGCAGACCGTTGCGGTAGAGGATGTGGAAAGATTTTAAGAGTCAGATGTTTGGAAAGCAGAGACAATGTCCCCAGTTGTCTGTGGGTCTGTCAGGTGCAGAGTGGAGAAAGAGGGACAGAAGCAAGGAAGTCTTTGTATCTAGGGATTTGGAGAACAAAAGCTAAAACAAGACTCATACAAGTGAAAACACTGATTTTGAACACACGGGACATATCTGTGTAAGTTCTACTTGAGGTTGTAAGTGTAGAAAAGTTAAGAGCTATAGATGTTGGAATACTTGAAGCTAGAGAGTAAGTCATTGTGGTAGTTAGAATGTAATTGGCCCCCCATAACCTCACAGGGAGTGGCACTATTAGGAGGTGCGGCTTTCTTGGAGTGGGTGTGGCCTTGTTGGAGGAAGTGTGTCACTGTGGGGGTGGGCTTTGAGGCTTCCTATGCTCAGGATACCGCCCAGTGTGTCAGTTGACTTTCTGTTGCCTGCAAGATGTAGGACTCTCAACTACCTCTCCAGTACCGTGTCTGCCAGGCTCCCTTCCTTGATGATCATGGATTGAACTTCTGAAACTGTAAGGAAACCACACCAAGTTTGTTGTCTTTATAAGAGTTACCATGGTCATGGTGTCTCTTCACAGAAATAGAAACCCTAACTAAGATAGTCATAGCATCAGCAGACACATTTAGTCTTTGGAGCTTGGAAAATAAATTATCAGCCAATACGTTTCTTCCCATTACTTAAGGTATGCATTTGTATGTTAATTTCAATTATCCCCTCTTCTCCTCCTTTAACTCAAACCCAGGACCTTATGCATGCCAAGCAAGCACTCTACTCCTAAAGTGCATCTCCACCTTTTTTCTTTCTCAATGTCCATATTTACATCTGTGCATTTCCTTCGGAGCTTGGCTCTTACTGCATTTTATACATTTTATCATCCTGTGTTCCTATCTGTATTCTAATTTCCTCTGCAATTCCTTCTTTGAGCCAGAGTTTAAGAGTATGCTGTTTAGGGAGTCTCCAGGACACCTTGCTCTTGGTTGCCTGCCAGAACTTGATGGCAAGCCACTATTGCTAAAGATACTACACTTATTTTTTCAAGTACATTCAGAAATGAAGTTGATACTGACCAGGAAGCTTCCTTCCTGCTGGCAAGCTTCCATACTACTAAAAGGTGCAGTTGAAGCTATTGGGAGGGAAACCTCATCAACAGTCTTACCGAGCTACAAACACTGTGGACTACAAAAATGACCAGTGTAGCAAGATATGCCCATGGGCGCAATAGTGGTAGAGATGTAATATGAGTAGCCACCTGCTTTTCGATTGGATTTAAGGCTCTTTCCAAGGAGGAATCACATGTCTGGGACTGTAAATCTGGCTAAGAACCCATCATTGGGGAGCTAACAGGCCACAAGAGTGAACCTGCTACCATCATTCTGCTTAATGGACAGTATTAAACTATCTTCTTAATTTATGTCTCTCTACCCATAGATTAGTGCAGCTCACAGACCTCATCAGAGAAGTTTCTTTCATGTGGATGGTGGTTATCTCAAACTCAAAACTTGCCAATGTGCAAAGAATACGTTAGCAGAGTGCTCAGCAACAAATAGGACATTTGTCATATTCCAGCCCCCACAAGGCTGGGGAACCAGTGTGGTGAAGGGTTTGCAAAGATTGTAAGAGCCAGAGGTTGAGGAAAACCAGAGTAAAATGATGTCCTCTGGATATGATAAGATCACTGCACTTAAAAACCACAGCACATGTGGGTGCCTACACAAAACTTGCACATGATCAAACCATTCAAAATTCTAACATTCTAGAATGTAGGGGAAGAAGTTCATGAGGCCCACACACTGAGGATCGATGAACCATTGCTGGCTTCTGGATAAGGGAGAGTCAGTTTTATTTAAGGGTTCATCCCTTGTAGGTGACCACATTCCCCACATTCCAGTGAATGGCCCTATGCCCATGAGTATATGGGCAGCATGAATTCTACTAGATGGGTTATTAAAAAACAAAAAACAAAAGAGGACATGAAGTTGGGAGGTAGGGAGGTATGTAGGAGGAGTTACGTAGGAATTGGGGTGAATATGATCAAAATATATTATTTGAAATTCTCAAAAGAAGAAAGCATGGTATTTAATTTCTACATATTTGTGCATTCTTTTCACTTTTATTCTGTTATTGGTTTCTGGTTTTATTTCACTGAGGTTGGAAATGATACTTTGCATGATTTCAGTCCTTTCAAATTTATTAAAACTTCTTTTGTTGCCCAACAAAAGGTATACAGTGGATAATACTTTATGTGCATTTGATAAAATAAATGTTTTTCTGTTGTTGTATAGAATTGTATATATTACTATATATATAATAAACATATTACACACATGCACACACATATACATACATTATGACTGTTGCAACCTGGGCCGTTTCCTTTGCAATTACATACATAGTTCAGTTCACACTGCTGCATAGCCCAGGATAATGGCATGACAGTAATAAAAATATAATGACTAAAAATGTATACTGTGTATATAATATATATTAAATACATGTTAACTTTAATTTATTTGAATTATTATTTGAGGCTTTTATTTCATAATCAATCTTCTCTTTGGTTGTTTTTATGATATTACAATTGTCTACCATATTGTAGAGCTATGGTCTTCAAATCTGATAATGACTTATGTTTGTAGTTTATACTCGTTACATCTTCTTGGCAATTGACTGCTAACAGTTTATGATATCTTTTATCATTTCTGTAGTGTTTGGCCTAAAGTATATTTTGCTTGGTATTCATGTCATCAGCTCCTTTTCTTTAGTTACTTGTCAGAAAATCTTATGCCACTTTTGTTCTATCTCTATCTCTTGTTCTCTCAGATCTGTGAGTTTCTGATAGGTAGCATATAGTTGGATCATGCTTTTTAAATTCCATATGTCAATCAGTGCATTAGTTTAGGTGAATTTAAAACATTTAAAGTAGTTAATTAGTAGTTGAGAAAGACATTCTTCAGTCATTTCATTGCTGTATAATTTAAAATTTTTTTAGCACTTCAGGTACATCATCCCACAGAAGGCTGGCTTGAAAGTCTATCCATTTTGTGGTTTTGCAAGGATGGTTTTTGCCACCGATTTTCTTTCCTCCTGTGTTGTACTGGATTTTTGTTTGTTTGCTTGCTCACTCTGTGTGTCTGTGTGTGTCTCTGTCTGTGTATGCATTATGAATTCCTATTCATTGCTAAAAACTGAGCATTTGTGGGAAAAGACACCTTTCCATGTCTTTGAAGATTGGCTTTGTGTTGGAACACGGTCCAAGAACAGAGCTGCGCAAGAGGAATCATTCTGAGTGCTTGTGAGAAAACCCCAAGAAAACAAGACAAGAGTCCTGTGACCTCAGTTTCTTAAAAAAACATGGAATTGTCCTTGGAACATGCTTTCCTGCCCCTTCAAGGTATAGTGGATGGGCGTGAGTTCAGCTGTTGTTATTCATACACCTCTATGGAAAAAACATGTTTTGGTCACGTGTGACTTGTCCTTGTGATTGCGTACTTTACTTAGGTGACTCTTCTTAACCCTCAGAATATAAATTGTCTGATGCTCTGATTAAAGTTGACTATTCTATGAAACTTTAGTGCACCTCATTTTTAAGCTCTGGTCTCCCAGTTTCATGTCAACTAGAGCAGTAAATTGCTTTGTGCCAGAGGAGTTCCGATTTTTCCCAAGTTGTTTAGTCTTGGATTAGCTTAAGGAGAAAGCTTAGGACTTCTCAGGTCTTCTCTTGCCTGAGTTTGTATTTAAATACTCAACTACCCCAAAACACAGCTGCTCACAAATGTTCTAGAATCTTACCCCATAGCCGCCTTCTTGGAGCCTTGAGTTTCCACTGTATGTTTCCCATCAGTATCCCTTGTCTCAGGCTTCTGTGTGTCGGTCTCCCCCAGCTTTCCCATGCACCTTGCTAATTTTCTCTGCCTCATGTCTGAGTTTGGTAAAACTCAGCTGCCTGAGATCAATATTCAGACTGTCTCCACAGAGGTTAAAAAAGGTTCACTCTGTTCCCTCCAATTCAAGGAAGAAGGTAGGGAACTGCCAGCTTCTCTTAACCAAGATAGTGCCATGTCAGAACCAGCGTAAGGGAAGAGAGAACAAAATTAGCATAAAACTTCCTACCACATGGAGTTTGCTGTTCCCTTGGTTGCTCTAGTCCTTTGACTATCTTCAATAGCTCATATAATGTTACTTTTGGCCAGTTTATCTTTTAGATGTTTCTTTGAAGTATATGAAGCCTCCCACTCTCCAGTATCATTTTTCTGACATCTTCAAAAGCCTCCGGCCATTGTATATCCTTGACATACTGAAAAGAAGGCAGTCAAGGAGGACAAAGGCTGTGTTCTCCTGTATTACAATGGATGGGCTTCTCCCATGAGTCTTACTTACTTACTCAGGAGCAATATGCTATGTAGAATAAGCATATGTGAACAGAAACCTTGAGGAAGATAATTCTTCCACTATCGACTGCTTTTTAAGAAACATTAAATAAACATATTCTAGTATAATTATCCCAAACCTAGAATTGATCTTTACCATAACTGGTTCCAAAGTATGTTTTATCCTAGAAAGGCAGTTATGGAAACACTAGTTATCTTAGCTTGAATTATCATTAAAGCAGAGGCTAGGACAGGGGAACTTATGTAAGAACTTCATTTGGGAGGTGTTGTATGATATTTTATTTGTGTGCTGACAATATAGCTTACCTGGAGATCAGAGGTTGGAGCTAGCCACTAGTTAGCCATAGAGGCCAGGCAGTGGTGGCACACACCTTTAATTCCAGCACTTGGGAGGAGGAAGCAGGAAGATTAGGAGTTCAAGGCCACCCTGGGCTACATGATATTGATCCAGTCTAAAAGAGAAACAGAGCCGGGTAGTGGTGGTTTACGCCTTTAATTCCAGCAGAAGGGAGGCAGAGAAAGGAATATAATTAGGGATGTGGAGATAGGCTCTTGGCCCCCCATTCAGTCTGAGGATTTGTAGAGACAGGATCCCCCGCCTCATTCGCTCTGAGGATTCCTAAAGGTAATAAATTTCTAGTGGCCATTGCTCTGTTTCTCTGATCTTTCAGCTTTCACCCTAATATCTGACTCTAGGTTTTTATTTAATTAGACTAATTAGGATCATGCTTCATCCTGGTGTCCAACCTTTGGGGCATCAATTCATGAAAGAGCAGCTTGCCCATGGTTTTGCAGCCACCAGCACAGGCTCAAGCTGCAGGCGGGGGCTCCTGGAGCACTGCCTCATCAGCTAGGTTTTCTTTTCTTTTTCCCTCAAGCCTCTGTGCAAGTTTGGGGTTTTTCTGTTGCAGCCCCTCTGCAGCAAACTCCACAGGCACTTGGGCTTGCAGGAGTTAGCTGCTTTTGCATATCCTTCCCCCTTTGGCTTCTTCTCTCCCGGTGGGTTGTGTGGGCTCTCCCTGGACTCCCTCCTCAGGCTGCTGCCACGCTAGGCAGCTGCCTTGACACCCCCTCAGGCTTCTATTTTTCTACACAACAGCAGTCAGCCTCACACTTCACTGTCATCTTCACCATCATTGTCAGCAGATTTGGTGAGGCGGCAATTGGAAATTATTATTATTTTTTTCTTTAGAGACCATTATTTGATTTCACTTCACTTGTCTTCACTGAGGAGGCATAGAAAGAAGTTGGCACATACAAACCATAATAATTCCAATGTTGTTAGAGAAAATTCAAGGAAACTCCACTGTCTCCTCTGAGGGCCTTGGTGGTCACAAGAAGTTGACCATGGCTGATGAAGGCTGGTTTCCCCAGGGACAAAGGCAGGAAGTAGGTGTGGTACAGTCAAATGTTTTCCAGGTCTCCCATCAGGGAAATAGGCCATGGAATGACTATGAAATCAGTATCTTCCTGCTGGAGTGAGGAGTCATTGAACAGGAAGTGGGCCACCCAGGCAAAAAAACTTAGAAAAGTCAGGGCTATTTGCAAGCGACTCTGTCATAGGGGCCTGAGGAAGACCTGGCATGACTGTTTGCAGCTGCTGCTGGATACACTAAAGGTGCACTGGAGGCTATGTAATGAGAGACCAGGGATCGAACCCGTGTTTTCTCCTTATTCAGAGGAAATCTACAGGATCCTGGGCCACAGACAAGAGTGGACCCACTTCTCAGGACCTCTCTATGATGGACCTAGTAACCCCCAGCTTCACATGTACTCTCAACCTCCAATGGTATGGCTGACTACCGTGTACCAGCCTTGGGATTATGGCTTCCCTGTGCCTTTTGGAGAGCTTCAAGGGAACCCATCACCAATGATGTCCAGTGGGGATTCACTGATTCCTTGACAATTGGAAATTCTTAAAGGGGGGAATTAGTTAAAAAAAGAGAGAAAGGGTTTTTTTTCTCACACCAAAAAATGGGAAACACTATTACAATGGAAGGATTAGGTCTCTGTATGATTGCACAATGCATGGTTTAAAAATGGAACAATTAAATGAAGGGATAATCAACTAAACTGGGATTGACATGATGTTAATTATCATCTTGATAATCCTTATTGTTGGTTTGATAATTCTTGGTTTATCCTTAAAAGAATTGGTTGATAGGAGTGCCAAGATACAGGCTTTAGAAAAACTCTTTAAAACAGATCATAGAGATATTCAGACCCAGACAGAGGAATTTAAAGAACCAATTTCACCATTACATTATAAAATTAGAGAGGAACAGCCCAAGATTTTCAAACAATCAAACTTAATTTATCTGGTCACCTTACAGGAACAACTGCCAAATGACAGACATACTCAAGGCTGTATAAGAGTTGACTGGATTCCTGTGGAAATGTTAGATTTAAGGAAGCAATAGTCTCATATAGTATACATTCACCTTTTTGTGCAGAAGATGTTAAATTCACAGTCAACTAGTAACAGAATTGTCCCACAAGACTGGAGAGACTTGGTTGCAACCATATTGGAGCCTGGTCCTCAATTACAGTGGAGGACCTAATGGAAAAATGTGACTAGGACCATTGAACAATGAATTAGAGGTATTGGAATCCCCCAAGACCAACTTCTTGGAGAGGGCAATTATGCTGATGTACAAAGATAATCTCTATATGATGACCACACCCTGGCTCTGTGCTGTGCAGCAGCCTTGAATGGTTGGGACAGAATTGAAAAAGTTGGAAAGTCATACAAGGCCCAAAAGAAACCTTTACTGATTTTTTTTTTCAAAGATTGACTTCAGCTGTAAATAGAATGATACCAAATTCAGAAGCTAGATAAATAATAATTGAATCTTTGGCTTTTGAAAATGCTAATTCACAATACAAAAGGGCAATTAGGCCTTTAAAAGCAAGATTAGCACCCATAGAGGAATGGATCTGAGATGTAGTCAATATTGAATCTCATGACCATGATGATGCTTGGATAGAAGGGGTGATTTCCAGAAGCTTGAAGTAAAATCAAAATATCAGGTGTTTTAATTAATGAAATACAAATTTCTAGTCCTTGAAAGTTATTATTACAAACTATTTAGGATAGTAAAGAAATGAAGGTTAGTAGTTAGTCAACTATTACAATCAAACTTCTAGTCATGTTAGGTATGTTTTCAAGGTCAAACAGAGATATATTTCAGATAGACAAGTAGTCTTCAAACACTTCAGAGATCTACAGAATATAGCATTTAAGATGTTTTAATAACATAAGATTTTATTATTTTTTTATGACAATGAGACATGTCTGATCCTGGTAACACCAATCTACTTCAGAGAAGATGGTGGGCATCAAAGAAACTTCATATGAAGTTTACTTCCTTTGTGGCAAAAGTTAGCTACTGGGCAAGAAACTGCCCTTGTCTCAACTGCTGACAGTATGCTGTCCAAATTGGACAAGCAGGACAGAGAAGAAAGTGACTGCATAATTATGCCAAGACAAGGTGGGACAGTCTTTCAAAAATCCTGCTTCATAGAAAAGTCTGTCAGATATTCTAGGCCTATAGGCTGAAGATAGATGCCCCAATATTGTAGAGGAATCTTGGGTGACTGTCCAGGCAGTCAGCTGTTTCTGTCATTTCTCACATTTTTTGGAAGTCACTTGCTTGCACTCCCTATATACTCAGATAATATTATATTCTTCTCAGTTGGAGTTGAAGACTTTATAGTTACAATTTTCCTTTGTAACAAATTCAGAAAAGAAACACAAAAGAGGTATAAAGTGTATAAGGTTGAGAGATACCAAAAGATAGTTTTGGGTTGATAATGCAAGTTAGAATAGAAAGTGAGTTAGGTATAACATTTTGGATAGATAATGGAGTGTTTTCTCTGAATTTGTCAAATGCTAATGAACTAAAAACTGTTAATGGAATTACTGCCTGTATATATTTGTATATAGTTATTGTACTTGTTATATATAGTTTTTCTATGTTAGTTAAACCTTTGCTTTTTGTTTAGACAAAAGGGGGGAAATGTTGTATGATATTCTGTTTATGTTCTGACAAATAAAACTTCCCTGGAGATCAGAGGGCAGAGCCAATCACTAGTTAACCATAGAGGCCAGGCAGTGGTGACATACACCTTTAATCCCAGCACTTTGGAAGAGGAAGCAGGAAGATCAGGAGTTCAAGGCCACTCTGGGCTACATGAGATTGAACCAGTCTAAAAGAGAAACATAGCCAGGTGGTGGTGTACACCTTTAATCCCAGCACTAGGGAGGTGGAGATAGGAATATAAGGCATGTGGAGACAGGATTTCGGTTCCCCGTTTGGTCCGTTCCGAGGATTGAGGGAGGTAAGAACTCTCTGGTGACTGCTCTTCTGCTTCTCTGATTTTTCATCCTTTACCCCGATATCTGACTCCTGGTTTTTATTAATAAAACTAAATAGATTCATGCTTCAGGAAGGTGAGCCTGTGTTTTAGAAATAAAAAGTGTGTGTGTGTGTGTGTGTGTGTGTGTGTGTGTGAGAGAGAGAGAGAGAGAGAGAGAGAGAGAGAGTGAGTGAGAAACAGGAGAATAGAATGCCAGGATAATGTTGCTGGATTGCTGCTGCTGCTGCTGCCATCCAGAACTTGGTTTTGCTGAACTTTCCGAGATGTAAACAAAATCATCAACTTACAGGAGTTTCCAACATAGAGGACAAAAGGCAGAGGATCTATTAGCTATGAAGGGTTACCTCACTGTCATTAATTCCTCCTTGGACTCTTCTGAGATGCACATGTTCTTAGGTATAGAGAGTTCATGTCTGTCTATGAGGCACTGTGATGAAGGCAGGACATTGGTGAGCTCTGCTGTTGGTCAAGAGTGTGTGGCTTGGCTGAAGCGATGTTCTGAGGTAACCAGGATGCTGGTGTGTGTTGTGTAGGGTCAAGGGTGATGTTGCTGAAGCTTCAGAATTAGATGTGGTGTTCTACCAAACAGAACTCAGCAAAATCTCATGTTTTCTTCTTCCCATTTCCTTTCTCTCCTCTTCCTTGCCAAATTCCATGTCTTTAAAAAGAATCTCAACACCACAATAATAAGGAAATAAATCCCCAAGTTCCCCAAGCTACTGGCATTATACAAATTGTTTCCTTGTTTTCCTAATGGTTGGCCATCACAGATTTTATATATATATTTTTTCCTCAGGAAAAAAAATGTCCTTAGCACATTTTCTAGCTTTTGGGGTGTTGGTATATTGAAGAAACAGGGAACCAGGGGCCCCAAAGCAACATGCTTAACTGACAAATTGCACTGGTTTCCACGAGCTCCTGTGGAAATGCAGTTTAAAGGAGGTGCCCCCAAACCAGGCACGTGACGTTGACTCTGACTCTTTCCCCAAGGGTTTCTTTTGGCTGAACAGCAAGCTCTCTGGGCTCTGCAACAAGAGAACATCTCTAACATAACATACAGGCTGGGCAGCTGCTATTAGCTGGAGATGGCTCAGCATGAACAGCTGCGTAAGGGTTGACCTTGGAAAAAAGCACCACCAAGCCCCACTGCTGTAGGCTGGCTTCCATTTGGGCTTAGTGCAAACGAGCTGTAATAATAATTAAACAGATACACAGGAGGGGAAGGACATTAAAACGACGTTTCGTCTGAGTAAATAGAGGGGGTAGCAAGAAGAAACTGTATGGGTGACAACAGAGAACATTTTCTAGATAGGCTAGAAGTACTTTGTGAAAGAGGAGACTCTTCTTTTTCCTCTATGTGATTGTGTATTTCTTAAGCATATTTATTTCACATAAATGTGTTCTGCTTTTCTAACCTACCCTGTTAGAACACAGAAAGCCCCTGTGTGGGTGAGGAGAGGGGTACTATAGTGTCTCCGCCCTAACCCTGGAGTGTGTGTATGTTGTATATGCTTGTGGGCTTGTACATGTGGGTGCACATGTATACATGTGTATGCGGAGGCCATCTTCTCTTGATTACTTTCCATCTTTACTTTTGAGAAGCGACTCTCACTGAGCTGGAAACTCATTGATTTGGCTCATTGTCTGGTCAATGAGCTTCAGAGATCCACCTGTCCCTACCCCTCATCTCCCAGTACTGGGGTTACAGGTATGCACTAACCATGCCCAATTTTTTGTTTTGTTTTGTCTTTAATATGAGTTCTGGGGATCTGGATTCAGGTCTTCATGCTTGCCCAGCAAACAGCAACTGAGGCGACATCATAGCCCTAGGACTGTATTCTTAAGCCAACCCCGGGTTCTGAAAAGACAGTTTGGAATGCTTTTTTGAATGGGACATTCACTGGTAAATAAATGTCTTAGCTGAGATGTCCTGGGAAAATTACGAGAACCTGGGACTTTATATCTTGGGAGAAGACTTTTGTAAGATCACTTGAAATCCCTAGAAACTGCTTATATCACAATAATAAAAGAACAGGAATTATGTGAGAACATGAATCATGGAGGTTGGAAAGGCAGAGACATTTGTGGCTGTGGACAATTGGAAATAAATTTTGGTTGCCTTCTTTAAGCAATGCCAGCTGTGGGTCTGTTTTCTCAAACTAAGACAGGCTGTACAAGTCCAAGAAGGAAAGGATTTTCCCCAAATGCTCTAAGCGTGTCTGAGTTAAGGCAGTTATAGCCTAAGATTTACCTTTTCCTTAAATCCCTATTGTAGTGTGGGGCTCATGGAGAAAAGTGCTAAATGTCAGTTCATCTAAATATTTCAGCGATCCAAGGCCTACATAGATTAAGCAGATTCAAAGTGTGTTCAGTTTTCCTATTGGGTTTGAATTCTGTGAGTTTATTTAATGTTCCTATTCTCTTTTGGAGAAATATGGAGAAGTTGTCCCACAGACTTCCTACTCGTGTGTGTGTGTGTGTGTGTGTGTGTGTGTGTGTGTGTGTGTGTGTGTGATTCCAACAGGACCTTTGGTGTCACATCTGAGTCTCTAGCTCCTCCAGTTACTAGTTGAGTGTGGAAAATGGTTCAACCTCTTTAAAGCCTAGTTTCTTCCATTGTACAATGCAATGGCTGTACCTAACCTATGAAGTTTTGGAGATTGAAAGAGGTAATGCCATGGAATGTTTGGCACAGTAGTTTTCACAGAGGAGGCAGTCAAGGTCAGTGGTGGCTGATTGTAAATATTCTCCTTTCCCTCCTCAAACCTAGAACATAAATTGATGCGCTCTCAGGTTTTATAAATGAGGCTTTGTTGGGACACACTCATGTTTATCTATGTACTCTATGGCTTCCACATTACAGGACAGGAGTAGTTTTGACAGAGATTATGTGGCCCACAAAGCCCTAAGCATTTACTACAGGATCTTTACAGAAAAACTTTGCTATTCCTATTCCAGAAGCAAGAAAGTTACAGAGAAATTAAACTTTTATTATGCTTAAGTTCCTAGGAAGTCATAGCTTTGAGGCAAGAAACCAGTGAAGAGTTTGAATGGATGCTTAAAGCAATGGAACATTGTGTTTCCCTTGTAGAATGTAAACATATGCTTAAACGCAAAGATGAACAAATGCCAAGGAGGAAAGAGGGGACCTTTCACCCAGAACATACTACCTAAAGAGAGAGAGCAGGAAGCTTTTTCTGCTCTAATAGAAAAGCCATTGGAAGAAGTAGAAAATTCCTAATGGGTCAGAGGATGCTTCTTGGAGACAGGATCTATGTAACCCAGGCTACACATCAACCTGTGATGCTCCTGCCTTGGCCTCTTGCATATTGGGGTTATAGAATGCACTGGCAGTCCTGACTTTAGGGGATAATTATTAACAAAAAGAGTGTGGTTGAGTTGTCCTATTATATAGTAATTCTTTCCCAGTGCAGAGGGCTATCCTGAAGGATGCCACAGAGCAAAGAATAGCAGGTATGGTATTTGCTCTAAGTACTTGTTTTCTTTAAATCTTGAAAATTAACATAGGCAAATATAGACTTATAGTGTTATTCCTGGATTTTAATTCCAAATTTGTGCTTTTAGACTTACAGCAGAGAAAGCAATCTTAACTCTCACTTGGCTGAAGTGATCCAGTAAAGCTGGAAAGCATTTGGAAAGAGAGTAAGAGGGGTAGAGAAACTGCTCCTCACAATCCTTTACCAGTTAGATTCAATTTGTTCTGTCTCATCACCTGGGAGATGAGGACATGGCCAGGTAGGAGCTTGGTATGGCTTGAGGCTATGGAGGACCACCAGGTAAAGGTAGCCTCATCATGGAAAAGCTGATCAGTCATGGATCCTGAGCACCATCCTTCCCTGGTGCTGTGAACACAAGAATTGGACTAGGATTCCAGCACCCTTTGAGTACATGTGACTTTTGGCTCAAGATGCCGGTCCTACTGACCATGTAGATGGAATGATCGATGGGCATCAGCTGGCCTGAAACTCGGCTCGTCTCTTTTCAAGTTACTCTCTAACACCTGGTTTGAGGGTTAAAGATGGAAATGAAAAGCACGTAGGCCTGAGTCACTGCAGGGTTGAGCTGATGTGTAAAGAAGAGTTCTCAGTGCCTGTCCTCAGGTTACTGGTATGGAGTAGATGGCACCGAGTCTCTTTCAAACCACGCTTGTGAGTGACGCACACCCTGTGATCAGACAATGGTTAGATCATTGGGAGAGGAACTGGAAGCCTCCATGCATTCCTCTCTCTTTGAGAAGTACAACAGAGAGCAGAGCAGGTGCCCAGTGCATAGACACTGCTCATATCCGGCAGGGTGCCCTGGAGAAGGGGAACACAGAGACACCTATAGGTATCCTAGAAGCATCTATTATGAGACTTGAACTCACACATTATGGAGACTGAGGAAAACCATGATCAGCCATTTGCAAGTAAAGAGACAGAGAAGCTGGTGGTGTGATTCGGTCTAAGTTCAAAGGCATGGGACCCTCAGTTGGATGCAGGGCACACTGGTGTATGAGTCCTAGAGTCCAAAAGCCAAAAAACCTGGAGTTCTGATGCCCAGGAAAAGAGATGGATGTCCCAGAAGAGAAAAGAAATTAGATCTTTCTCCACCTTCCTGTTCTAACCCAGCTCTCAACAGAGCAGATGGCGTCTATCCACACTGGCGGGGATGGACTTTCTTGGCCCAGTTTGCTGCTTCAGATGTTGACTTTCTCTGGAAAACACTCCCAGGTACATCTAGAAATAAAACTTTACTGACTAAAAGGCCATCCCTTCAACTAGTCAGATTGGCACAAAAAAATCAGCCATCACATGATTATTATATTCACTATTGAAAGCAAACAGAAAAAAAAAATCAAGGTTTTGTGGTTGTTTGATGAAAAAATTCTATTATTTATTTAAAACAGCCCAAAAGTCCTTCCTTTGAAAAATCACTATAAAATTACTCTAGCTCTTAGAACTCCCCTAGAAGCCTGGATCCTAGTTCTTCAGGCAGCGATGAGCTCCTCATGCAGCAGTTTGCAGGCCCTGATTGCTCAGGAGGCTGTGTGAGCTAAGCATGCATTACCCCTGATCTGCTTTTGTTCATAATTTCTAAACAAGCAGCCTAAAATCCCCCAGGGAGCAGGCCTCTCCCCTACCCCCTGCTCTCACAGAAACTCGACTCCGGCTGTTTTGTACATTTTCATGATAAAAGAAATGTAAACATTTAAATAATAATATATTTTTAAAGGCATAATGGGGTTAGGTAGGTAAAAACAACCATTTAATATCATCTGCAGAAGAAATCTAATAAGTTTTGGGGTTCATTGGGGAGCCAGAGAATATTCAGTTTTATGAGAGGATTAAGTTTTTATTGAATTACATTTCTACGCAAGGCATGCTGGTTCTTCTACTAAAATGGGAAGTTTAACTCGGTGAATTTGGGGCTAGTAAAGTATAAACCATGATCAGAATCTTTCGTTTAATCGGTTATTTCAACAAATAACTCTGTTTGGGCTTGAGAGTTGCCAGAGTGGCTGAACAAGAACGCTCAGGGCCCATTGGCGGCCCAGGTGCAGGGAATGAACAGCAGAAATCTCAGGAAGACCAGCTTCTGGTCCCACATTTTGCCACCAACACTTAGGGCATCCATACTTCTCTGAACTTCAATTTGATCACTGGTGAAAATAAGAGTACTTGGGGCCAGTGAGATGGCTCAGTAGGTAAAGGCACTTGCAGCCAAGCCTGATGACCTGAGTTCAATCCCCAAGACCCACATAATAGAAGGAGAGACTCTCTTCTGCAAGTTCTTCTCTGACCTCCACATGTGAACACTAACACGTGACTCTTGGAGCAGCAGGTGCGTGAGCACAAAAAAAAAAAATGTGAATTTTTAATGAAGATATTTTATTTTTGAATCACTCCAAATTATTCTAACATACTGATCTAATGACAAGCTAGCAACTTAAAACTCCCCCAAGGGAAGTAGTTAAAATACATATTTCCTAGAATGAATGTGGAATCAGGCTTTCAGTAGGGGACTGGCTAAATAAACTATAATTTATCCAACCATAAATGCCATTAAGAAGCAATTGCTGTACATGTGCCCATATAGAAATATCTCTAAGGAATACAATTGATCGAAAAAGCAAAGTGCAAAACCATGCATACGCACAGCTCCCTGTGCATAAGTGAAACTATGGATGTGTGGCAAAGCATAGCCCAGCATTCGGTTTTTGTTTATTAAAGAATATTCATGAAACTGTATGCGTTTAAAGGTCTGACAACTCCACTTACCAGAGGTGCTAGGAATAAACAAATAATGTTGCTTTTAAGGGTTGATCCACACCACGTGTTCCAGTGTCTTCTTTTTTGTGTATGGGCAGTTTGCCATTTACCCCCCAATAAGTCACAACGAAGAGGGGACCTGGTGCTGAGGCAAGAACACAGAGTGGACAGAGAAGCAGAGCAGTCCCGCATTCTTGTGAAAGTGACTCCACTTCTTAGAATCTTATCTGTGAAGCCAGGTCATGAGGACTACCAATCAGATTTGATGACTGCAGTTTAATTTGCATATGGTGTTTATAATGTACCCAGGGAGACACAGAAATACAGAAACATGCCCACATTCAAACCTAGAACAATGATTGAAGAGCATGTAATGCTCAACAAATACTTTAAAGGACTTTCTTTGTTTGACACCTGGGGGAAGGAGAAGGAATAACCTCCATCCTTTAGAAATTATATGAGCTCATATGGAAGACAAAATAAATTACAGGAACCAACTAGAGAAAAATATACAACCACATGGATGACCTCAGATCACCCTCATTCTTATGGACTGTGCTCTAAAATATTACTCACCTGAAACTCAAGAAAACCAGACTTGGCAATAAAAATAAAGGCTATGCTGTCCTTGTGCAGATCTGTATACGAAAGAGTCAGGAAGGACAACAGGCTTCCTTTGTGCTGATAAGCACACTGGTCCTATAATTTCTGAATACAGGTCCAAATTAAACACCTACCCCCCCCCCCCCCCGCACCTGCCCCAAATGCCCTGTGACCAGAGACCTCCTTGTTCAGTCAACTGTCCATTTCCAAGATGAGACTCTGGCATCCCCATTTAATTTCTGGGAATAAAAATTATCAATGAACAGCAAAGAGAGGGCATTTCATGGGCAGCCCCATTGCACGGATATGAAGGCCTCTTTTGGCTCCATCCTGTCTGAGCAATGCAGTTGGAGAGAGAGCCTAGCTAGGGGCAACCAGGTGGCCATCTGGCCTTTCTTGTTACAAAGACTCTAGTTACTATGGGGACCAGTACATGACAGGGGCTCTAAGCAGGTCAGATCTGACGCCTAAGTTGACTCCACTGGCAGCCAGAGTCTGATAAAGGCGTCATTGAGTTGAGAATTTCTTCCAGACAGTTATAATTAGGGCCCTGATCTCAGGGTGTGGAAACACATAGACACCATTGTGGAGAGGCTCAGTTCTATCAGGGTCAAGACCAAAGTACTGCACAAATGAAACTCAACATCTCTTGGTATGCAGGAGGAGCAAGTCTGCAGGGAACTGTGTTTGTCAGTTATGGTCAAGTTCCTGGTCCTTCCTGAACTTAGTTTGTCATTCCTGGTGGGTCTTTTGTATGGTGCCTTCATCCCTGTAGCTTCAAAATCTAATACCAAAAGGGTAGAACAGATGAGGTAAACATCCCATCCTAAGAGGTTATAGGTGGAAGAATCTAGAAAATGGATTGACTTTTTTTTCTTCCACACTCATCTCCTGATTAATAATACCATTGATGATGAGAGCAAGCAAAAGTCACTGGGTCTTATCTGGTTTTGAGACAGGTTCTCATGTGTCCTAAGCTATCTTCAAACTCACTATGTAGCTAAGGATGGCCTTGAACTTCTGATCCTTCTGCCTCTACTTCTGAATGTTGGAATTAAGGTTGTGAGTCATCATGCCTGGTTTACGTGGTACTAGACAAAGAACCCAAGGCTTTGAGCATGCTAAGCAGATACTCTACCAACTGAGAGATATCCTCAGCCCCACACATAGATTTTTACTATTAAATTTAATCAGTATTTGTCAGATCTGTTTATGTATCACTGTCAAAATGATGATTAATGAAAATGGCTTTAAGCCCAAACCAATTTTGGGGGGACTTTTAAAAGCCTTTTTCTTAAAAATTAGAAGTCACAATGTGCCAGACATAATATGACCCAACTTGCAATGATAAAAAAATACTGTGAGTAATGGCAATAATGTTCTCATCAAGGAAAACAACAGCTCAGGGTTTGAAATGGAAACTCAGAGAGACAGAAACAATCTGGCCATATAAGGGTGACAGCCTGGACTTGGAAATGCTCTTACCTGCTGCAGAGCCAGTGAGTACATTTCCTGCCCAAATTCAGAAAGTCGACATCTTGAAAGAACTGTGTCAATCAAAGAATTAGATAACCTCAGGGTCCCCACAGATTTTGGAGCCCTTTAAGTACAGCTTAACATTCCTGAACAACAGTTGACCCATCTCCACCCTAAGGACCCTGGTGATGGAAGGCTCCCTGCTTATACTGTCTACTCCAGCTGGAGCAGCCGTGAGTCAAAAAAAAAAAAATCTTTTCCTAATGTTGAGCTAGTATCTGTTTCTTCCTCTGCCCTGCTCATTGGTCTTATTTCACCTCTGGGAATCACACAGAACATGGCTAAGTCCCTTGTTATGTGTAACCGGAAATGGCTGCCTCATACCCAAAGCCCAGTTTAAGATGGAAATATGAAACCTTTTATTTGAAAACAGCGAGAATTTCAAGATGGTACTAGCAACTCATGGAACCACATGTGGAGCCCTTCTGAAAGAAGGGTCCTGTGCATACATGGGCAGGCACCCCCAAGACCAGGGCAGTGTGGGAAACGTTTTGTTTTATTTCTGAGCATTGGACTCATTAGATTACACATAGGAAGCTATTTTATTTCTATTTGAATTTGTGTTAAACTCTTCAAATCTGTCTTACAGACTCCGCGGAATATTACAGTATAAAAATCTTGTTTAATTTGTGATCTCTTCCTATCACTATTGTTGCCCTCCCCAGCCAGGAGAAGCTGGAGCCAGGAATCTGCAGAGGACCCTCTTCTGCTCCTGGTCCTCCCCAGGCAGGTTGCTTCTGCCTTCCCACACTCAAGGCCATAAGGAGAAAATCTGTGGTGGAAATGGCCTTCCTCACTTGCAGGTTCAGTTGTGGACTGGTGCCCATGCTCTCTGAGTTGGGTTCCCATGTTCTGTTTTGTTGTTTGTTTGTTTGTTTTATCCTTCTCACTGGTACTGTTCTGGCTTCCTCTGATCTCCCACTGGGAACTGCCTACTACAGTTTTCTGATAGGGAGATACCCTCTTGGCTAGATGCTTATGATCCCCTTCCAGTTCATGGCTGGTGTCTACCACGGTCTCCTGGTATACTCCCCACATCTGAGGCTCCTTTGGGATGGAGAATTCCCAAGCAGCTTGCTGGATGTCTCTCACTTAGTGTTTGCATTTGCCTCAGGGAGACTTCCATTTGGGGCCCGCCTTTGATATGGCTCAATTCACTGCAGGTGCCTCTTCAT
Organism: Peromyscus aztecus; assembly: GCA_902168405.1. Lineage (NCBI taxonomy): Eukaryota > Metazoa > Chordata > Mammalia > Rodentia > Cricetidae > Peromyscus > Peromyscus aztecus. The sequence goes on along the minus strand of CABHPQ010152101.1, from coordinate 9,967 downwards.
TCTGCCAACAAGGCCTTGCAAGCCATCGTCTCTCTCTTTCAGACTCTCTTCCAAATATGGGTTAGACATTACTTCCAAAACCTTAATCTTTGCCAGCTTCAAGGAACATATGACAGACTAGTGAGTGCTACTCTGTGACTCATCCCAGCTGGCTTGAGTAGTGGAGGATTGGGAGGACAATGGGTATGCAGTTGCTTTTGTGGAGAAGTCTGGCTCTCTGCTGCTGTGTCTTGGTGAATTCTTAGTCATTTCTATGTCATCTTGAGGTAGGTGGTAAGCTGTTGGGGGTAGGACAAGTTCTTGGCTTAGCACCTTTCTTTAAATTTGGAGGTCATTAACAGCTTGATAATAGGATTTCCGCAGTAACTAAGACAAGGAAAACATGCTGCTATAGGAATCATTTGAAGATGACTATGAAGTCAATGTTTGCATCTCTCTAAATTCATATGTAGAACCTCAGAAACCGGGTTAAATGGAGGCCATTTGGATTAAATGGGGTCACAAAGATGAGTCCCTGATCTGATGGCATGTCTGTATAAGAAGAGACGAGAGAGTGTTCCCTTTATCTCCCCTGTCTCCTCCTTTCTTCCCACAATTTCCTTGTCCACTGTATTTGAATCAAGAAAGAAAATTGTTACCCATAATAAGCTAAGCAGAGGCCTGTTATCAGAACTAAAATTGCCAACATCTTGGGTATTCCAGCATCTTAGGTTTGGATTATAAAACCAAGCAGACTATGATATTGCATCGTTGCTGCCCAAACTCATTAAGACAGTTAGGTTGCACTTTCTTGAATGTTGCTTTCTAAACTTAGCATCTTGTGCTCATCCCCTGGCCTTTCACAACACATCAGACTCTGCTCATCTCCCGCATAACTCTGGTTTATCACACACTAGACTGACATCTGCCACAGAGTTTGCTTTCTAGCATAAGTGTAAATTGGATCCAGTCAACTCACCCTTTGCTTTGGTTTTTCACAAAATATGAAATATGAGATAAATATGACAAAGATGGGCTGGGTATGTGAACCTACAACCAGGCTCATTCTCTTATTGACAAGACGTAGAGATAGGCTTTTCTTTCCCTCTGAGTTAGCATGGGGGAATTCGGGAAAGTCGAACACAATCTTGATACTGAGTGACTCTTTTCATTTCAAGAATGGTCCTGAATATCCTGTCCCAGGAAGTCTGATGGGCATAGTAATCAGGGGTCTTAGATTCTGGATTCAGAGGCTGTGCTTCCCTGTGAATGCTCCCTAAAAACACTGATGCTGGTGGTCATAACTATCCTGTATCTTATTCATTGTCTCATCTTTCTATTTTACCATTAATATGCATAAATATTTAAATACTTATTTAGTGGATGTATACCTGTGTACAAATATGCACACATATATGTGCCACAATGCATATGAGGATGTCAGAAGACACCTTTTGGAAGTTGGTTCTCTCCTCCCACCATGTGGGTTCTGAAAATCAAACTCATGCCAGCAGACTTAGCAGCAAACACCTTTACCTGCTGAGCCATCCTGCCAGAACTGCATAAATATATATAACACACATCTATCCACCCATCCATCTATCCATCCATCCATCTGTACATATATACACACACGTTATATCTCTCAGGTACAGAACCCATACCTACATCCTTTATAATGATCTTTTCACATGTTCCTCACTAATTGTTAGTGGAAATTAACAACTTTATTGCAGAGATACCTGGTAGACAGCAGCTTAACCAAGCATGTAACTATGACCAGTGTTAAGTCACAGTGGCATCATGTGGCATTCCCCCCCCCCCACTATACAATGCACCAATAAGTACATAACACCACTCTCAACAATTCTGGCTTTAAAAAATGCATGTCTTCAACCTAACTAAAACAAACATCATGTTCAAATGGACTGGAGTTCTGTAATTAGCAGTCCATTCTTCAAAAATGTCAAAGTCACAAAAGACAAAGAAAAGCAAAGAACTAATCTCCCAGATTGGAGAAGGAAACACAGCAACTAAATGCATCATGGGACCCTGCACAAGACAAAAGGAATTAGTGGGAAAACAGTGAATCTCAAAACAAGGTCTATAGATTAGCAAAGAGGTGATTTCAACAAGATCCTGGTTTCAGTAATTTTACCATGGTTTTATAAGATGCTAATCTAAAAGAAAGCAGAGAAAGAGAGGGGTTTTTTTTTTGTAATTTTTCTTTGCATCTTTCAGACTGAATGTTTTTTAAAGCACCTATTTGTGTAAGTATGTCATATGGGCCACTTTCCATTCTGGGGGCAGTGATGAATAGGACACAGAGCCTGTCCTTGAGGCTTGTTGTTAGGTTGACAGAAGGACAAATGAGAGCACACTGCTTGCTGCCATAGGAGGACAGGTGCTTGCACACAATATAACTAGAAACCCCAAATGGCAACACCTGGTCTGTCCTGGGGGCAGGCAGAATCCCAAGGGTTGGGAAGTGGTTACCCATGTAAAGAAAAGGCATCTGGAGGAGCGATTATGAGGAACCATTCAGGTAGGACAAGGGACAGACTATGCAAAGGCAGAACCCGTTTTGGAAACATAAACCCACTGCCTGCTGGGGTGTGGAAAGGGGGCACGGACCAGTGGTGAGAGAGGGAACTGCAAGCAGGAGCCAATCCATAGAAATGCCTCTTTTGGGGGCACTGGGGAAAGAGAGCCCCTTTGAAAGTTGTCCAATGGAAATCTGAAGTGCCTTTAGGATTCAGTACTAGCATGCTGGCTACTGGACAGCTAATCCATTAAAGCCACTATCCAGTGGAAAGTCTCTGGCTCTAGTCAGGGAATCAGATTAACCAGAAGATGCTACTGAGGTCATCTAGATGAGAGGATAATGGCCTGCATGGGCAAAAACACCAGCAGATGGTCCAGCATCTTTGTGAAGCCCACTTCTGTCCTCACAGGAAAGGACTTGATATGTACACGGGCCACCACTGAACTTCATGCTCGATGTTAACACTCTTTTGTATTGACTGCTTATGAAAGCTACATATGAAGTGAATGGCTGCCTTTGTATTTGTAGCTACCCAAGACTCTCTAAAGCACAAGGGCTGTCCCCTATCACAGAGGAGTAACTGACAGAGAGACTGGAGCCCAGGGCTGTATGGCTACTGAGCTCATCAAGACCACCTACAACTACATCTGCTGGCTTGGTGCTGATGGAAAACTGCCATGTAGAAGATTCACACTGGTTGTAGTTACTGTTCTATTGCTGTGAAGAGGCACCATGATCCAGGTGCCACTTACAGAAGAAAGAGTTTATTTGAACTCACAGTTCCAGAGGGTGAGTCCATGACCATCATGGCAGGAAGTATGGCAGTAGAGAGGCAGACATGGTGCTGGAGCAGTAACTGAGAGCTTACATCTGTCTGACCCACAAGCATGAGGCAGAGGGCTAACTGGGAATAGCATGGGTTTTTGAAACCTCAAAGCTCACCCCAGTGACACACCCCATCCAACAAGGCCACACCTCCTAATCATTTCCAAATAATTCCACAAAACACCAAACACTGAAATATATGAACCTATGGGGACCATTCTCATTCAAACCACTGCATTCCATTCCCTGACCCCTGTGGGCTTGTGTCCATATCATAATGCAAAATGCATTTAGTTCAACTTCAAAATCTTTCTGTCTGGAGACTGTTTAAAAGTCCAGAGGATCTTCGGAGACTCAAAGTGATTTCAACTGTAATTCCCTGTAAAATAAAAATGCAAGGTACATACTTTCAATATACTATGGCACAGAATGTACATTACCATTTCAAAAGGGAGAACTGGGGGCATAGTGAGGAAATACTGGACCAAAGAAAGATCATAATCCAGCAGGGCAAACTCCAAATCCTGTAACTGTGCCTGATATCGAAGGGCTTATATAGCTCTATGCTCCAACTTTGTTGGCTATGAATCACTTCTTTCTCTTGGTTGGTCTTGTTCCACTTTTTGTATGCAGCTCTTTCTGGCAGACATTCCATGACTCTGGCACCTTTAACATCCTGGGATCCAATGCAATCCAGGCTTCACTTTCCTATCTTCATGCAATAGCCTCTCCAGGCCTCCATGCAGGAACTCTACAAGCCTGGCCTCAGCAGCTTTCCTTAAACTTGGAGGAAGATTCTATAACCCCTTTACTCCTGTGTCCTTCATGACTCTAAAACCTGAACAAGGGGCTAATACTGCCAAGTTCTGCTGCCTGCTTGGGGTGGAACCTCACACCCCCACTCCTCAAATTATATTTGCATAAGTTTTGATTTGTTGCTTTTTTAGGATCAGATAACCCCCTAGGTCATTTATTTTCACAAGTTGCAAGTTTAGCAGGGTGAGGTCTCACCATGAGGGCACCACCCTCTTTATTCCTTTTCTCCTTTCTCTTTCAGCACAAACTGTGGCTCCAACATTAAATTTCCTGATGTCATTTTTCTTCTCAAGCTGTTCATTTTAATATTTCCTTTTGGCCTCCTTGCTCTTTTTTGTTCTAGACCTGCATAAGAGTGCTCACTAACAATTATGCAACACAGTCAATATTCAGCTATCTTAGAATCTCTTTTGCTAACAAAAGTTGCCTCAAACTCTTCAATTTAGCCTCAGACACATTCTTAGGATAAAGACAAAAGGCAGCCACATTCTTTGCCCAAATATCACAAGAACAATCTCTAGCCCACTTGCTAATATTGTTCCCCTCTGAAACCTCTTAAGCTAGCCCTTCCTAGTCCACATTGTTCTCTGTTCTCCTGTCTTCCAAGCCCCCACTAGACTGGCCTGTTAAACCCTGCTAACAAACGTTCAACTGCTTTCATAGTCCAAAATCCCAAAGTCTTCCACATTCCTTAAAAAACAAAACCAATACCAACCATCCAAACAATAAAACCCAGCATGGTCAGACCTGTCATAGCAATAATCCACTCCCTGGCACCAACTTCTGTCTCTACTTTTCTATTGCTGTGAAGAGACACTATGACAAAAGCAACTTACAGAAGAAATAATTTATTGGGACTTACAGTTCCAGAAGGTTAGAGTCCATTACCATCATGGAAAGGAGCATGGCAGCAGGCAGACAGGCATGACACTGGAGCAGTAGCTGAGAGCTTATATCAGATCCACAAGCATGAGGCAGAAGGCTAACTGGGAATGGCATGGGCTTTTAAAACCTCAAAGCACACCCTCAGTGGCAAACCTCCTCCAATAAGGCCACACCTTCTAATCCTTCCCAAATAGTTCCAACCAACTGGGAATCAAGCATTCAAATATATGAGCCTATAGGGGCCATTCTCATTCAAACCACTACAATGCCATAGAGAAAATTTGTCTTTTCTAGCTCTCACTTGTGGTCAGCCAGGCTATAAACATACAAGGAATAGGGATCTATAATTCTTCTGGGACTTTTGCTACCTGGCTAAAACTAGGCTCAAGTCCAGTAAATTTTCCTTACAGCTGAGTTAGAGATCCACCCATACTTTGTAGCTGGAGTTTTCTCCAGTCCCGTTCAGGCCCCCGCAGTTCTGCAGCCCACTTATAAAAAAATCACTCAGAAGCTCATATTAATTAAAATTGCTTGGCCATTAGCTCAGGCTAACTATTGACTAGCTCTTACATCTTAAATTAACCCATTTCTATTAATCTATAAGTTGCCACGTGGCTCGTGGCTTACCGGTACTTTACATGTTGCTTGTCATGGCAGTGCTGGCAGCGTCTCCCTGCCTCAGCCGTCTACTTCCCAGAATTCTCCTCTCTCCTTGTCCTGCCTATACTTCCTGCCTGGCTACTGGCCAATCAGCACTTTATTTATTAATCAATCATCCACAGCACATACCTTTTTCTTTACTTAGCTTTCCCAACTCCTCTTCACTATAGACCTCCAAATGAGGCGAGTTTTGAAATTTCTTCTACCCTTTTCTCTTATCATTCCAGTTGTGTGTCCTGAATGGTTTCTGACCATTCCTCATTCAGATTTGTGGCAGAGTTACTCTTGTTCATACTCAGTTCTGTTTCATGTTCAACTTCAGTCCAGGCTCAACGTCTTTGATAAGATGATTTTTGATAATAAAGACAAAGAGAGCAAAAGGCAGGGATATTAAAAGACAACTAGATCTCCTAAGTGCACAACCACTTTCATGTCTTAACCACCCCTCTAAGTTCAGGAATATTGTGATCACTCTTGATTCTGGATATTTGTCCTTATGTCCTACATTCCCCCACCCACAAAAAAAACCTTTTCTTTCTGGTTATTTTAACTTCTCCCAGACTACACTGTTCTTTCCATTGCTGACACTTCTGAAGGTCTACAGCAAGTCTACTGTGTTGTCTGTTGTCAGTACTGCTGTATAGTCCTGTGTACTGAGCCTAAGTCCTCATTTGTTCAAGGAAAGCTCTCTTTCAAAAGAGTTCCAGCCCCAGGCCTCTGTCTCTTTTCATTAAGGTGCCTGGCATGGCTTCCAGCACTCTGCCTCCACTGGGTCACAGAAGAAAACACTATTTCAACAGAACTATCAAAATCCCAGTTTAAGGAAATCATTTCATTCCCCAAGCCTGTAAGGAACCAGTTGCAGGCCATTTGAGTCCTAGGAGGTACAGTAACAAATTCCTATCAGTTTGGATTGAGTGAAAAGCTGGACGCTGTCCTCCACAAAGTCCAATAATAACAAAATTTCTGCTTGAGTTCATTTGGGAACAACCCACTTCTAAACAGAATGATGCCCCAAGGAGCATTTTGATCCTGACAATGGGGGTATTTGTCATCTTGAGATACAGCCATTCTTGTGTTGCCAGATACTTTGAGCTATTGGAGCAATATCTCGATGCTGGGTGAGTGTACTGATTTACTAGGCCAGTCACTTAGATGACACAATTTTATGCAAGCAAAATACAGTTTTATACAAGATTCTGGGCCAGTCTTTTGCAATCAAAGGCATTTTTTAACCTAATAAAAGATATTCCAGGGCAGAACTTTTAGATACCATATTAGCAGTAGAGGAAATGTTTTGTGAAGGAAGCCCCCACTAGCTAAGCATTCTTGTTCTGGGTATGTGCAATACAATCCTCCAGAATTTTCTATCATGTCCAAGCAGGTTGGAGTGATTTTCTTTTAACATTTAGATGTGAAGAAAATACGGTTATCTCCAACTTTCTTTGTTCCTTTGTTTATCCAGTCACACAATCAGCAAATATTTGTTTACTTGGGGACTAAAGATACAAACATAAATATGTGATGGACATTGTTTTCAAGGAGTTTAGAGTGTACTGGGAAGCAATGCATTTGAGCTGTGCAATCATTTATGCTACTGTTAATCATGTGAGAAGTGCCATGGGAACATAGATACAAGAGCATGTTCTGTTTGCAGAGTCACAGAGAACTTTATGAAGGAGATTGTTTAAAGCATGACTGCCAACAGATCTGGTAGAGGATGAAGCATCACAGGTAGGCATTTGGGGCACAGGAAGGTGACAAGCTATGTTGGTTTGACTAGGACTGAGTGATCTTAGGGAATGCAAGAGTTTCACTGTCCCGAGCAAACCAAGATAGACTATCACCCTAGAGAGGGAGAAACACATGCTGACATTAAGAATTAATGGCCCTCATCATTTTTATAATAATACCATGCTTTATACCAGGGTGTCCAATCTTTTGACTCCTCTAGGCTACATTGGATAAGGAAATATTATCTTGGGGCACATATTAAATATCTGAACACTAATGATGATGAGAATAAAAACAATGTATTTTGTGTCTTAAGGTTTCTATTGCTGTGGCGAAACACCATGACCAAAAAGGAAGGTGGGAAGAAAGGGTTTATTCAGCTTACACTTCCATATTTATGGTCATCATTGAAGGAAGTCAGGACAGGAATTCAAACAAGGCAGGAGCCTGGAGGCAAGAGCTGATGAAGAGGCCATGGAGGGATGCTGCTTACTGATTTGCTACCCCTGGCTTGCTCAGCTTCCTTTCTTGTAGAACCTAGGACCACCAACCCATGGATAGAGGCACCTACAATGGGTGGGTCCTCCCCCATCAATCGCTAATTAAGAATATGTCATCTCCTGTAACCAGGCAAGACATCCAGTGGAGGGACTGGAACACCAACCCCACAAAACCTTTGACCCACAACCTATTCTGCCTGCAAGATGTGTTAGGGTAATGACGACTCAGAGCTTGTGGGAGTGGCCAACCAATGACTGATCTAACTTGAGGCCCACACCACAAAAAGGGGCCCATGCCTGACATTGTGCAAATGGCTAAGAACAGGAAGCTGGATGGCTCAGAGACTGAGGGTATAGCCAAACATGACTAGCAAAAAAAAATTATGCATAATGATATTTTGCTATACTTATAGATGGTGCCTAGCCCAGTCTTCATCAGAGAGGCTTACTCCGGCAGCTGATGGGAGCAGATGCAGTAATCCATTCTCAAACATCAGGCAGAGCTTGGGGAACCTTTGGAAGATGGGGAGGAAAGACTGTAGGAGGCAGAGGGGTCGAGGACACCAGGAGAACATGTCCCACACAATCAACTAAGCAGGGCTCATAGGGCTCACGGAGACTGAAGTGGCAATCACGGAGCCTGCATGGGTCTGAGATAGGTCCTCTGCATATGTTGTGGTTGTTTAGCTTGGGGGTTTTGTGGGATTCCTAACAGTGGGAATGAGGGGGTGTCTCTGACTCTTTCGCCTGCTCTTGGGACCCTTTCCTCCTTCTGTACTGCCTCATACAGCCTTAGTATGAGGGTTTGTGCCTAGAATGTTGCATCTTGCTATGCCAAGTTCAGTTGCTATCCCTGAGAGGCCTGCTCTTTTCTGAAGGGAAATGGAGGAGCAGTGGATCTGGGAGAGAGGAGAGAAGGGAGGCTGGGAAGAGTGGAGGGAGGGAGGGCTGTGGTTGGGATGTATTGTATGGGAGAAGAATAATTAAAAAGAAAAAAAAGGAAGAAGAAGGATAAAGAAAAGAAAAAAATTTCTTGCTGCCAGATCTTATGGAGGCATCTTCTTAACTGAGGCTCCCTCCTTTCAGATAACTCCAGTTTATGTGTCCAGTTGATATAAGGCCAGCCAACACAGTTTGTCTATAATTGCATCTGATACTTTGGTTCTTATTTTTAGTGTTCTTCATTCTTGAAAATGGTTGTCACAAATGTAAGTGCTGCCAAAAAGCAATGGCCTGGATAGGGTGTGAATGTGATGCAAAGGATGCTGGTCTCAGGAAAGACAGGACCTAAAATAGTCTAGTAAAGACATGTGATCAAAATGTTCTTCAAGTCAAATGCCAGACTGCAGCTCTATGCTTTCCACTTGAAAATTGTCAGGTAACATTATGTCAACTGAGAATGGAGCCCTGGGGCTGAAGAGATGGCTCGGTACTCAGGAGTGCTTGCTGCTCTTACAGAGGACTCGAATTTGATTCCTAACACTGTTGTTTGGAGGCTCAAAACTACCTGTAACTCCAGATCTAGGGGATCTAATGCTCTCTTCTCAACTCCAAGGCATCCTCATGCATGTTTGTATATACACAGAGACACATAAATAAAAGTAAAATAAAGATTTAAAATAAAATAAAATAAAAAGCACACCAAAATATTGATTATTGTCCTGGAAATCTTGAGAATGTTTCATACATATGTTACATATATAATTATATATACTGTATATTTCTGATATATATTTAATATATACATATTTTATTTTATTCCCAGCACCCACATGTCAGATCACAATGATCTTTAACTCCAGCAACAGGGGAGGGATCCTATGTCCTCTTCCAGTCTCTGCAAGCAAAAGATACACATGTGATGCACAGACATACATGCAGACAAAACACCCATACACACAAAATGAAAATCAATAAAAAAAAAACCTCAAAAAATTTTGAAGAGAAAGTATATAAATTAAGAGAGAGTCAAAGACAGAGAGACATATTATATATATATATATATATATATATATATATATAT
>CABHPQ010152100.1:0-28385 GCA_902168405.1 Peromyscus aztecus | reverse complement strand
AGTAGAGGAAAGAAATTACTTAAAGACTTTATATATATATATATATATATATTAGATTTGTTTATTTATTATGTACACAGAAGAGGGTGCCAGATATCATTACAGATGGTTGTGAGACACCATGTAGGTGCTGGGAATTGAACTCAGGACCTTTGGAAGAGCAGTCGGTGCTCTTAACCTCTGAGCCATCTCTCTAGCCCGACAATATATATTTTTAAAAGAAATAATGCAAAACTATATGGAAAATTTACACCCTGTCTAGTTGGAAGTAAAGAAACATGTTTAAGAGCAGACCAAAAATATGGCCAAATGACTCTTTGGTAAAGAACCTTCTCGGAATAGCAGACCCTGAAGACATATCTGAAATCTCAGAGGGGAGTGGGGACTGCCAATACCATCAGGTCTATCTTAAGAACAAGGATCTCTTGGAACAATTAACACCAACATGCCTTTCCTGTGTTAACACCCCTCCCCTACCATCCATCTGCTGTTTGCCTTCTTTATTAATCTCTGTTACACTCAGCTTCTTGATATATATATATATATATAAATATATATATATATATATATTCATTTGTATTAAACATGTGGCTATAAAAAAAAAAAAGAACAAGGATCTCACACGGGTACTCAACACTCATTCTCCTGGACTGCCTCAAGTGACTGCTCCCAATTCCAACACAAAACCCCCTGGATGCCCCTGATGTGGCTCATATGTGCACAGACATAGCCCATAGCTCTACAGGACCACACATAGCTCTACAGGTCTTGCCTATGTGCATATGACAAATAATTCTGCAAGATGCAAGGACTTTGGAAGCAGAAGTTCAGAGGGTGTTATCTGGAGACCCAGACAGAACCTGTCACAGGAATGGAGCCACTATGCAGAATCCCCATCAGAGCAATGCCCAATAGGATATGGACTGCCTTTGAAACACCAGAAATGAAGTCCCCAGCATGTAACATAGTCTGGAAGAGCTATAGTCATAACACTGCATACCCAGAGAGCTGAAGTGTGGTTTAAAATCAACACGAAACAGACTAAAGACAGAGAATTACTACTAACATTTACAGAAGTGGACATGCAAACTCAGTGAGATATGTAAATTTTGCCTAATGCCTCATAGAAATAAGCAAAAGAAAAAGAATTTCAATGGAGGCCTCTTGAGTTCCTCATCATATTCTGTGTATTGGTCATGAGCTTATGTGACTGCAAATGATACAAATCTGACTATTGTAACTTAACTAAGAGTAGGGGGTTTTTTGTTGTTAAATGTCTTATGTATGGAATCCAGACTAAGGCTCCACAGTGGCACCAGGAACACAGGTCCCCTCTCTTTCTCTGTACTGCCATCTTTAGCAGGTTACTTTGTTACAAAATGTCTAGCCTACTTCTCGGAATCATAACTATGTCCCTAACAGAAAATAAAAAGAGGGTGGAAGCTGAAAAGCCATGTAGGAGATGGCTCAGTCCACTTAACAGACTTTCTCAAAAGTCCACTTGGAAATCTGACCTCACATTTCATTGGCCAGATCTGCGCCACAGAGATATCTGTATTTCCAAGCTTTAAATTGTTAAAAAAAAAAAATTAATTTCTCGTAGGCAAAAGAGGATGGGTTTAGGGATGGCAACAAGGAAAATCTGCCACATTACTTCTGCCTTAACCCTAGAACTACCGTAAGATTGTGTCTATTGCATAAACTAACTCAATCTTAGGATTCCCAAAAACACAGTACTGTCCATCTCCCCTTCCAGTACAAATGCAGTTCTCCCTTAGATGAGTATTTATAATCAGCTAATGGTTTCTGGAATGGGGAGGAAGATTTTCTTCAGTGGTGTGGCCACTGGTAAGGTACTCATGCTCCCTTAAGCAACCCCAGGAGGGAAAAGGTCAGGACTTTACCTTGAAACCCATTCTGTATGAAAGGAGATTCAGCTATTGACGTTTCCAGTCTAACTATAAACAGATCACCTTTACCCTTCTACACTAGCTTCTTAGCACTAGGAGCTATTACTTGTCCGTGTCTGTACCCAGCATCACATTGTACCACAATGAAGTGACCTAAGAAAAGATGCAAAAAATAGAGAAATTGCTTTTCTGTATTGAGATTAAAAAATTAGTCTTCTAATCATTAAGAAGTCTGTCCCTCCTAGGCCATCCCATTCAACTGTGCTAATACCTCAGGTAATAAGCAGTATGAGGAGGGAAATATTAGGTCACACCCCAGAGGACAGATGAGATGGTTAGAAGGCCCTGAAGAAGTCCAGAAATGATACTAATTGGGAAGATGGTGGATGTGCTTGTGATCTTGACATACACCACTGAAGAGAAATGGGGCTCTGTGTAGTCAATAACCCCACATCCAAAAATTCACCACTTTCCCCCATCTGTGTTCTTATCACAGCCTTTAGAAAAAGTTTGTTACCAAGAAAGACTCAAGAAATCAAAGAAAATGCTAGATGATTATGTGTGTTCAATGATTGTCTCTCTGGGAGGTGGCTCTCATCCCACTTTCTCAGGTAACAACCTCCTACCGGACTACTATCGCTACACAATTTGAGATGGTCACATACACGAATAGTTTTCCCTCCAAGGCAAAGGGAAGGAAACAAACAAAATGGAGAAGCAAATTCACAAGGTTCAAGACAACAGAGACAAGTGGTTGGGAGCTATGTGCTTCCATTTGACAAAATAAGGTCTGATTTGGGGATGATTTGATTTCTCAAAGTTTCTGGATATTCACTAGTAAAGGGTTGGGGAGGAGTGTTCCACTATCATTTCATCTAATCCTCATCCACTCCTAAAAGACCCCACTTCCAAATACACATACCTGTTAATATGCTGGATATGAGGTCTCCCAATAGATAGACTCGGGGACACACACTGATGTCATAGCTCTACCTCATTCTAAGTGTTCTTTGCATGCTTAGAATATACAGGACACTGTGAGATCTAATGTTCCCCAAGGCTGTCCCCCAAGGATTAAGAATGTGAATACAAAACAATATAAATTCATTGTTAATTTGACAATAGATGTTGTAAATATTGAAGTAATTTAGAGAGGAGGTAGAGTGATGAAGTCTGAATTACAGAAGCTGTTATAGAGAAAGAAGCAGCTCCCACTGAGGTCAGAAGACTACACTAAAGAGAGAGAGAACAGGATGACTAATAATAGAAAGCCCTGATGTATCTTGTCTGCCAGACACTTATATCCATATTTGCTCAGAATCTTCCTGGAAGGCAGATGCTTTCTCTCTACTTTATGGAAAAGTAAACTCAGGGTCAGAAAGGTGAAGTAGTTTGCCCAAAGTCACAAAGCCTTCGAGTCATCAGTCCAGGATTCAAAATAAGGGTTTTCTAATACCAACACTGTATTTCTTCTGCTCTTGTGTTGTTTTCTGCTGTCAGGTAAAAGACAAGAGCTGAAACAAATGCTCCTAACCATAAGAAGCCTTTGGGGGTAGGGGCACCAAGGCGGCAAACCCTGGAGCTAGAATCACTATATCAAAATTAGTGCAACGAGTTAGCTCCTAATAAATGAAGTAATTTATCACTTTTTCTTTTCTCATCTAAGGAAAAAAAAAGATAGCCAGGTGGTGGTGGCACACACCTTTAATCCCAGCACTTGAAAGGCAGAGGCAGGTGGATCTCTGAGAGTCTGAGGTCAGCCTGGTCTACAGAATTCCAAGACAGCGAGAAGATGCAAAGATGTTAGCAAGCATCTGCCTTGGGTGTCTGTGACAGATAAACATCCACCATAATGTGTAAATGTAATAAGCCTCCAGCATACTATGTCTTTCACATACTAGATGCACTTGAACTCAGTTCTGAACACTGTAACATGTTGGGATAATCTTTTTGTACAATGTGTGTCTCTGTTTAACCTCACCTGTCTCAGGTACCTTCTGATTGGTTTAATAAAGAGCTGAACAGCCAGGCAGCGGTGGCGGCGGCGGCGGCGGCGGTGGCGCACACCTTTAATCACAGCACTCGGGAGGCAGAGGCAGGCAGATCTCTATGAGTTCGAGGCCAGCCTGGTCTCCAAAGCAAGTTCTAGGAAAGGCACAAAGCTACACAGAGAAACCTTGTCACAAGAAAACCAAAAAAAAAAAAAAAAAAAAGAGCTGAACGACCAATAGCTAGGCAGGAGATGATAGGTGAGACTTCCAGGGAGAGATAGGAACTCTGGGAAAGAATTGGATTTGCCAGCCAGACACAGAGGAAGTTGGACGTACAGTACTGAGAGGTAATAAGGCAGGTGGCAAAATGTAGATTAATATAAATGGGTTCGTTTAAGTTTTAAGAGCTAGTTGGGAAAAAGCCTAAACTAAGGCCAAGTTGCATTATAGCAAGATATGGATCAGGTTTATTAACAGGTGAAATCAATAAGGTACACTCACGACACAGAACAAGGTTGATGCTGCCACTGATCCAGCTGTGGCTGTCCTGCTGTTCAGCCCAAAGGAGATGGGAACCAAACTGCAAGCCACGCTTCCCCTCCACTTGCTGCCTGCTCTGACCTGCCCAAGAGAGAGTGCAACCCTTCCCCCACAGGTTCTTAAGGGGGCCTCTTATCTTTGGAAAAGACCACGCCTATTGGGCCAAACTGTTCCATTCAATTGGTCATTGGACCGAACGGCAGAATTCCCACGATTCATAACTAATAAAAAGTCTCTGTGTTGTTATTCGGGAGTTGGCAGTCCAAAGAAAGACCTGTTACGGTAACCATCTTTGAGATTTGGGAGACTTCTTGGGGGACTCTAAACTCTCAGAGGCCCTGAAGTCAGCAGTCCTACCAACATCTTTCCAAAAACTTCCCTCCTGGTCCTAAAGTGTTTCTGCTGAGTGTTCTTCAAGACTAAGGGCCACCACTGTCACCAGACAGGAAGCTGAGGACTGCCTCGCCTCAAGAAGAGCCCCAACCTGAACATTCGGCATATACTCCAAAACAGAAGGAATTAAGCTGAGTTCCCTGAGCCATAGCGGCCAGCCTTTGAAACATCATTCTGTGGAATGAGGCAACGGAAGGTGTGGCTGTACCTGAAAGAAAGACTTAAATGTGTGTCTGAGGAAGAACTTTCTGTTCTGACCACTACAGTTTGTTCAACAGCCCACTGAGCTACAGAGATGGCCTCCCGGCATAAAATGCTTCATTCTCCTTGTACCGGCTGTGTTCTAGGAAGAGGCCTTTAATCATCTCATCATTTGGTCAGCAGGAGCAATTTAGGCCATGGATCTGTTAAGAAAAAAAAAAAAAAGAGTCCGTTCTATTAGTTTCATGACTTTCTTCCTAAATGGTGACATTTACAGTCCCAAACCTAGCTCCAATCAGAACTGGAAACTTAGGTTTCTGACTTCAGGGAACAGAGTAATGGCCACCTGCTATTGATGTAGCTATAGTGAGTGCCTTCTGCCCAAAGACTTCAAGGCACTTCATGGATTCTTACAAAATACTGTGAGAGTGCAGAGAGGACAAATCCTGCCAAAACCAGTGGGGCCCTAGATCCCTGATGCTAATCCGATGTCAGGGGAGTTGAGGGATCCCGAAGTGTTGGAGCCTCCTGCCGAGTTCTTTGGAAAAGTCAGAAAAGGGACAGAACCCCATCCAGTCATGCAGGTACTTGCTTATTGACTCTTCCCACAATTGTTCATTGAGAGCATTTTACTTGACAAACCCTGCTCTATCTAACTGCTTGGAGGTGACAGAATTTTAAAGAGAAATAATAGATGCAGGGCAGTGGTGGCGCATGACTTTAACCCCAACACTTTAGAAGGCAGAAGCAGGCAGATCTCTGTGAGTTCAAGGCCAGCCTGGTCTACAGAGTGAGTTTCAAGACAGCAGGGCTACACAGAGAGACCCTGTCTCTAAAAACATTCCAAAAAAAAAAAAAAGAAGGAGGAGGAGGAGGAGGAAAGAAAGTAAGTTATCTCTTTAGAAGGGATGGTAAACCAGGCTCAACATGCATTACTTATGAAAGAGGATGACAAACCAGCCCTAGCAAAGGCAGGCTCCAGACAGAGCACTGGAAACGTTCAGAGGTGTTCCCTGGCATAGAAAACTCACATTACTTGACTAGAATCATGGATATTTGAAATTTGAAACTGGTCTAATGTCCAGCCAGCCTCGAGTGCATTTTTGATGAAGCTTATATTTAGGAAAGAAACACTTCTCAAAATGTGTTTCCCTCAGTTAGCTTAAAACTAAAGTTCTATAAGCCATAGTTTTCTCATACAAAGAAAAAATAAGGACAAAAATACTCATAGTAAAATAGGACTCTTTTCTAGATTAAATTTCACAATGGGAACTTTATTTCCAAGAACAATAGAGTGTCAGGGACCATATTTTTTTCTCTCCCAGGTGAAACATCAGTCAGAATACACTGGGCAACAAAGTACCACAATCACAGGAGATAGATGACTAAGAGCAATCACGTGACTGAGGCAGGTTAGTACCTTGAGATGGCAAGGTGATAGCCCGGAGAACAGGGACAGACACAAGGCTTGGCAGATGCCCTGAAGTACAGAGACACAGCTGAACATCCAAACAGATCAACCAGAATGTTCAGTGTAGAGGTCCCAAGTTTTCTGTTCTGCCCGAGAAGATGGAAATAATCCCAAGAGTTCACAAAGAGTCAGGAGCAGCTCTTTTATCCTGACTGGAAAACTTTATGAGGCATGAGGTAAAATAATTAAAAGTTTTTACCATAAAAGTGGTGTAAAGTTGATTTTGAATACTAATCTTTATTTTCTTTTTTTTAAGATTTATTTATTTATTATGTATACAGTGTTCTGCCTGCACATATCCCTGCAGTTCCAAAGAGGGCACCAGATCTCATTACAGATGGTTGTGAGCCACCATGTGGTTGCTGGGAATTGAACTCAGGACCTTTGGAAGAACAGCCAGTGCTCTTAACCTCTGAGCCATCTCTCCAGCCCTGCTCTTTATTTCTATCTAACAAAATTCATGAATAAAATCCAAAAGGGTCAAACTACTTTTTAGTAGCTTATCTATATCTTGGGATAAAGCTCAAGAATATTTAAAGGCACAGAAATATATCTAGCATCCAGTGATATAGAATGCCCAATATCCAGTATTTAATCAACAATAAAAAGTATACCAAGCCGGGTGGTGGTGGCACACGCCTTTAATCCCAGCACTCGGGAGGCAGAGGCAGGCGGATCTCTGTGAGTTCGAGGCCAGCCTGGGCTACCAAGTGAGTTCCAGGAAAGGCACAAAGCTACACAGAGAAACCCTGTCTCGAAAAACAAAAAACAAAAAACAAACAAACAAAAAAAAGTATACCAAAAATCAGACACATAAGTATTCATAGGGAAGAGAATTCAACCCCAAATTCAGGACACAGATGATAGAATCAGTAGAAAAGGGGCACTGAAGCAATTGTATTCACATGTGTAAGTGCTAAAGGAAAGACTGAACATGTGTGAGTATCTATGACTCTTACGTGAAACTTTTCCTGGGGAGACGCATGCAACACACACACTCCCTTCTCACCCCAAATAGGAAACCTGTGACAGACCAAAGTACTAATACCACCAAAGTCCAACTTGGACAACCAACGAGTTTTACTGGGGTCACTTGTGGGGCGTTTACCCACCAACCCCACAGCTCCCCAGAGTTTTCTTGAGTGTGAGCAGCAGGAAATATTAAATAGAAGGATTTATTGCGGAGAATCTTGCGGAGATAAACAGATAGAAAATAAAGGATAGCCTCGAGAGGGCCTGGAACCTTTTCCAACGGCCCCGACTGTCCCTGCCCCAGGGTTTTTATAGAGATGCCAAGGGGTGGAGCAAATGACCTCCTCCCCCAGCACAGCCAAGTGCAGACCATCTTAGACACCTGCACTCAGGCCCGTGGTCCTAATCATCCTCTATGCGGACCTGCTGGGTAAAGCCACGAGGAACCCGAGAACGGGCTCCTACAGTCACTATAGGAATGTGGGTGGGGATTACTACAGAAGCAGAAATGACTCAAAGACAAGCTGAATTACCAAAGCCTGGGTGACAGCTCACAAAAGCTGGGAACCCAGAGCACCCTCCACGGCCTGCCTGCGAGCAGCTCTAAAGGGAGAAGAGTGTTCCTTCCAGGCGGTTCAGCTGGTCTGAGCCTCTTCCAGGCAACGGGGCTTGTGTCTTAGTTACGGCTACTATTGTTGTAATAAAATACCTTGGCCAAAGTCACTTGGGAAACAAAGTGTTTATTTGCCTTATGCTTCCCCATCACTGTTCAGCATGAAAGGAAGTCAGGACAGGAACTCAAGCAGGGCAGGAACTGGAGGCAGGAGCTGATGTAGAGACCATGGAGGAGCACTGCTTACTGGTTTAGTTTACTCCTGATGGCTTGCTCAGTCTGCTTTTTTATAGAACCCAGGACCACCAGCCCAGAGATGGTACCACGAACAATGGGTTGGGCCCTCCCTCCCTCCCACCCCAATCACTAATTAAGAAAATGCTCTACAGTCAGATCTTATGGAGGCATCTTCTCAGTTGAGGTTCCCTCCTTTCAGGTAACTCTAGCTTGTGTTAAGTTGACATAAGATTAGTCATCACAGCTTCTCTGAGAATCTTCTTTGTAGCTTGGCTCCTCTGAGAGTGATCCTTATTGCTTATTCTTGGGAAGGAGGGGCCTAATGAATCTGGTCATTTTCAGGGACTTCCTGAAGCTATTTTATTTACTTCTTGTCTTAAGGCATTTCTCTGGGGAATAGAATGTTTCAATCTCCAGGACACTGCTATAAAACAACGACAAATCTTATTTCTAGATAGGAGAGAACTACAGCACCAGAGATTAAAAAAAAAAAAATGCAGGGGCTACAGAGATGACTAGTTGGTTAAGAGCAGGTACTACACTACTCTTGCAGAGGTTCCAAATTCCATTCCCAGCACTGGGTGTTGGGTGGCTCACAACTGCCTGTAACTCCAGCTCCAGGAGATCTGATGTTCTCTTCTGACCTGGGTGGGCACCTGCACAAAATGTGCACATAGCCCCCCCAACATATACACATATACGTAATTAAAAATTTTAAAAATATGAAGATACACGTTTCTAAAGTATATTTTAAGTATAAAATTTAAAAAAAACAATTGATGAGATTAATGGCAGATTAAACATCACAGAAGAAAACACAAGTAACTTTAAGAACATAACAGAAATAATCTAAAATGAAACATGGGGAGGAAAAATAAGGAAAAAAATGAATACAGCACAAATGAGCTATGGAGCAAACTTGAGAATCATATGATATGTGCAATCAAGGGAGCAGGGAATGAGGAATGAAAAGAGCAGAAAAATTACTTGATGAAACAGTGGGGAAAATTCAAATGTGTTGAAAATTATAAACTTGAATGCAGATGCTCCCAAACTTGTGATGGAGTTACATCCTGATCATCCTGCTCTAGTTGGAAATGGATTTTTGACACCTAACATCACAATCTAGCAATACAGTGCACTAGGGCTTGTTGGTAATTGACCCTGTGATAGTGTGGCTCACTGTGAGCAGTATTTTGACAGAGCATGTTCACTAGGAAAAGACCCAAGTCCAATATTTAAACTATAGTTTCTGCTAAACATATCTTGGTTTTGCATCATCACTGTAAAATGAAAAAGGTTCCAATTGAATCTTTAAAAATCAAAGACCCTTTGTCACCCATGGTGAGTCTACATGTGAGGAAAGCAGTCTAAAGCGGGAGGGAGGGGGAACAAAAGACAGTGGTATCGTGTTAGCTCATGCAGAATCCAGATGTCCATACAGACATCACAGTAGAAGAAGGCTGCTCTGAGGGGGAAGAGGACCAGCATTCGGGTAGGGGAACAAAAGAAGGCAACAGGCAGGTAAATATGCACAAAGCACAATAATATACATGCATGTAAGGTGATACAGGCCCTTGGGAAAGCACTTTGGTAGAATCTTGAAAGGTTAAACATACACCTACCATACAACACATTCATTCCAGGTTAGGTATTTACCTTAAGGAAAATAAAGTATATGGCCATGCAAAAATGTGGTCATGAATATTCAGTCGCCTTACTTATAATGGTCCAAATTTGAAAATGACCTAAATAAATACTCACCAAAATGTAGATAAAGAACTTGGAATAGCCACACAATGCAAAGCTCCCAGCAACAGAAGTGGATGAACTAAAACACAACAGCATGATGAACCAATGTGGCAGTCGCCAAACAAGAGATTACCTTTAATAAATTCCTGAACCCACATAACCTACCAAAGCAGAACCAAGAAAAAAACAGAAAAACCATGAGTACTGAAATTGAAACAATGATTAAAAATCTCCCATCTAAAAGAAAAAGAAAATTCTAGGACCTGTTGACTTTACTACTGAATTCTATAAAATGTTTAAAGAACTAATTCCAATGAAAACATTTCAAAAAAATTGAAATGAAAATCACTCTATTAAACGTATTCTGAGAAGGCTAGCATCACTCCCAACACAAAAACAGACAAAGGCTGGGGGTGGGGTGCATCCCTGCCATCTCTGCACTGAGGTGGAGACAGGAATATCATGAACTCAAGGTCATCCTCCACCACAGAGGGAGTTGGAGAATAGCCTGGGCTACATGTGACCCTGTCTCAAAATGTAAATAAATGAATATTTTAAAACAAAGATAAACTTTTTTCTTTAACTAAAGATCCAAATCTGATGAGAAAAGACACAAAAATGCTCAGCAAAATACTAGCAGTAAACTGAGCTCAATGGCACATTAAGAAGATCTTCTATTATAGCTTTACAGTGCTTTTAAATCACTTATCACATGCCTTGCTGTAGAGGCTGAGGACCTGGTAATGATTCAGTCCATGCTGCTGCAGCCACCGTCTTTGCCGACTAGAACCCAGTTTCTGCAGCCCTCCGACATGGACTGAAGACCAGCAACTCTCCAAAGATCTTCCACTGGGACCTGCTGGGGCATTCAGCTTCATGGTTCTCTGCCCCCACCCTACCCCCAGCAGACAGACAGACACTGCTGGGCTATCCAGCCCCTACTGTGTAAGCCAATCTAATAATCAACTTTGACAACATATGATCATTCTATTGTTCCTGTTTTTCTACAGAACACGGACTGGCACAGTCATCCTCATCAAAAGGAAGTCAGAGGCACACAAAGCTGAACTGAGGACATACTACAAAGTTATACTAACCAGTGTAGCATGGTACTGGCATAGACCGATATACAGACCAGTGGAATGAAGTATAGAACCCCTAATTTTATTGCAGGCTATTACACATTATCAAATTGCCATAATGTACCCCATAAGCATGTATCTCTATTTTTAAAAAAGAAATTACTTCCATCTTGGCAGGAATCGTGCAGATAATGTCAGCTTGGACCCTTTTACATCGTTTTTGTTTCCTACATCGCTCTAGCTTTAAGTTTCTTACTGGCATTCCCCCATCACTCTACCTTCTAAAATCAAAAGTGAGGGGCAAAGAGATGCCTGCTTCCAGGCTTGCACCGTTAGAGGCTGAGTGAAACAAACGCTGCTGCTGTCCATGAACAGGGAAGGAAGAAAGGGAGGCCAGAGGAGAGTGGGCGGAGCATCCAAGAATCAAGAAATACAGACCACGTAGGAGACTGTCCTCATACCTAAAAGAATCAGAAATGCTGCTCCTCCAGGAATGGTAGACACCACAGAACTTAAGTGTGAGTTCTAGTGCCATCTACTGGGACGTATGGGAAACAGCTGAGGCTGGAGTTGGGGGAAGGAGGAGGAAGAGGGACCAATTAGTTCAATCTTCTGTCACTTTAAGGAGGCAGCTTTTCCTGAGACTGGCTCCTTTTCTGCCTGTTCTAACAGGGATTTGAGACTCCTAGGAAATGGTCTAACCTTCTTCTGTGCTATCTCATGATTGTGTGGTTCCAGGACCCATCCACGTAAGTTAATAGTTGCCCTACTGTCTACAGAAGCTGTTGTCTTCCCTGTACATATCCTTCACAGAAAGGCATGGGATAGCCTCTCAAAAAAAGGAAAAAAAAAAAAAACAACAAAAAAAAACTCTAACGAATAGGAAAAGGGGAAACTCAACTTACCAACCCTATTTCTTACTGACTGTTTAACAAGTATGTATAAAACCAATCATCAAGCCAAGCCCCAAGAAACAAATTGGTCTAATTGTGGTTTGCTAGAAGCCTGGAGCTCCCTTAAGCAGAGCCTAGGATAGTACTCAGTGTTGTTACAGTGGAGCAGGAAGTTGCTTGCTTCACAGAGGAAATCACCCTCTGCAGCAAGCTCCCGTCCTCAGCTGACTCAAAGGACATCTACTCAGGGCAAAGAACGGAGGAGTGGGCTAGCATGTAGTGAGGCAAAAACAATCACCAATTACCAAGCGATGGCTGAACTTGTACTTTAGAATTACGCTGCTGACCACTGACAGAGACTCGTTCCTGGTTCCCAGAGTATGCCCAATCAGGGACGGAGTCTTCAACCTCAGTGACCTTTAAAGCTGCCCAGATTATTAGTTTCCTAGGGCTGCTGTAATATGCTACTTCAAGCTTAGAGGAACTCAAACAACATTATCTTACAGTCTTGTGTCTTAGTTAGGGTTTCTATTGCTGTGAAGAGACACCATGACCATGCCAACTCTCATAAAGGAAGCATTTAATTGGAGTGGCTTACAGTTCAGAGGTTCAGTCCATTATTGTCATGGTGGGACATGGCAGCGTTCAGGCAGACATGGTGCTGGAAAGGTAGCTCAGAGTTCTACACCTTCCTTGGGCAACAGGAAGTGAACTGAGACACTGGGTGTGGCTTGAGCATATATGAGGCCTCAGAGCCTACCCCCACAGTGACACACTTCCTCCAACAAGGCCATATCTACTCCAACAAAGCCCCACCTCTAATAGTACCACTCCCTATGAGATTATGGGAGCCCATTACATTCCAACTACCACATTCTGTAATTCAGAAATCCAAAATTGGCTAAAACTGAGTTGTTGGCAGTTTCAGCAATGCTGGAGAGTGCAGCGCAGAGAGCCTCATTCCTGAAATACCTGGCTAGTTTTCTTACATTTCCCAGCTTCTATAGGACAACTGTATTCCTTGACTAGTGGCCTCCTTCCATCTCCGAGGCCAGCAATGACCAGTGGAGTCTTCCTCACATTGTTTCACTTTGATACTGACACTTCTGCCTCCTTCTACCATTTAAATAACCTCAGGGATAACACTGGCTCCACCTCAATAATCCAAAATATCACCGTAGTTTAAAATCAGCTGATTATCACCACGCCCACCTGCTACATCAATTCCGCATCACAGTAGGCTGGACCATATTCACAGACTGCAGACATTTTCAAAGAAGCGTTATTCTGCTTACTATGCCAAGTGAATCCAACGTGCAGTACGGATAAGAACTGTTTCTAGACCCATTCAAGACACACTAGGGAAGTCACCCAGTTAGCAAGTTAAGGCATGACAGGTTGGCACAATGACATTGGTGTAGGTGTGGGGTAAGAGGCAATAGTCAAATTTAACCACTTTACATTGCTGCAGAACTTGTTTGGTAGGGACCAAGGTGCTGCGACCCGCGCAGCTGGAGCACGAAATCTGGCGAGGGACGCCGAGGTTAAACAGCACTCTAGATACTCAGTTTCAGTTCGTCAGGGAAGCAGCTCTCTTTATTCGTACAAACATGGGCTTATATACCCCTCCAACAGCAGGAGTCAGGAACAAACGTTACTCTGTATCCAGAGGCAAGCCGGACACTGTTTCCCAAACAGGAAAAAACACAGGGGAACTGATCCCCAGCACTCTCCGGAACCCAACTGCACATTTTCACACAAACAGCTTAACTGGGACAGGACAAAAAAGGGCATTTAAGATTAAGGCAGCAAACTTATTGCTGCCGACACCAAGGTATCATATTATGTGCTTATCCTGATCCCTGATTGTTCTGGAAAGTGAACACTGTATACTCTCCCAGATTGTGAGAACCAATGCATGCAATTAACACCACTCTACAACACTTGAGTTAATACAAGGTAACTTTTCAGTTTGGACTCCAAGCTATCAGCTTGCTTTTTGCGATATGCTCAGAGGCAGGGCGGATATCAGACTCTCTCTGGCATTCTGCATTTCTATAGGCTAACTCTTAGGTGGAAGATGAAACTTTCTGGCACACAGGTTAAATGTCTTCAAAATGGTTTTTGATTGGCCAACACTTTAATACACACCAGCTTACCCCCATACACACACTTGGAATTTCTGGCTTACGGTTAAGACCTAGCCACCCTGAGGATACCTTTCTGGCGATCTACAGGGCTCCAAGAACCAGGAGGGCCTTTGCATGGATGTTTCTTCTCTGGTTTGCCTAAGATTTTCCCCTAGCATTTGTTTTATACCTAACTCACTTCGCAATCTGGTAATGGCCCGAAGCCCACAACTCTCCTTTCCCGGCACCTGCTAAGCCCAAAGTTAGGCAGAATTCTTATAAAGGGGGAAGGCTCACAATGCCCCACCCCTTCCCAAGGAGCTATAGTTAATATTTGTGGGGGAGGGAGTGGGAATAATACTCTACAGTGGAGTGACGTGGTGTAACCACTGGTGTTGCTCAAGTAAGTAACCCCCACCTATGGTCATGCAAGCAACACTAGTTAAATGTAGTGGTCTACCAAGAAAAAAAATGAAATTTTTGTTAGGAAAAAGGTTTGTTGAGGAGAAGATGAGAGAATAATGGGGTGGGGAAATGTAATCAAAGTACATTACATATATATGTGTGTGTACATACACACACACACACACACACACACACACACAAACACATATGGAATTGTAAAACAATCAAGTTTTTAAAAATTCTCATATAATCATTTGCCTGACACTAAGGTGAAAGTAAATCATTCTTTAGTGGGGAAGATGGGACACAGGAAGTGACTCTGTGTACATAAAACCTCCGTAAAGCTAGTGAGTGCCCCAGGAGTCCGATGAGGGCCTGGGTGAAAGGCCAGCAGCTGGAGAACATACTGGTCTTCATTGGTACAAATTGCCTTTGAACAGGAAATGAGGCTGGAAACTGCTCTTAGCTTTCAGTTACTATAAAAATACTTGAAATAGACCAACTTTTAAGGAAGAACGGTTTATTTCACTTAGTCTGGAGGTTCCAGGCGGAGTGGGCAAACCCATTGTCTTTGGGCCTG
This sequence comes from Peromyscus aztecus, assembly GCA_902168405.1. NCBI lineage: Eukaryota > Metazoa > Chordata > Mammalia > Rodentia > Cricetidae > Peromyscus > Peromyscus aztecus. The sequence continues at coordinate 13,216 of CABHPQ010152100.1, read as the reverse complement.
TGATGAAGCAGGGCATCAAGAAGGGACGACAAGGCAGAACAAGGGCTTCACCTGACAGCAGCCACAAAGCAAAGAGAAAGTCCTGTGTCCCTACAGCCCTTCCAGGGCACACTTGTGACCTAACTTCCTTCACAAAGCCCCTCCTAAAAGTTCCTCCATTTTCCAAAGGGGCCACAGGGGCTGGGGAGTCAGCTTTCAACATATGGCCTTTGGGAAGACACTGAAGATCCACAGTGGTGCACTGCCCGACTGTAACTTCTGCCCTCGGTCTTCCCTCAGTCTCCCGAAGCAGATGACCAATCCTGCTCTTCTTCCATAATCACACTTTAAAAAAAATTAACAATCATCCCAGGGGCTGCCTCCCATCCCAAAAGATGGGAGGCATGTAGCTGAGTATGAAACCAAGAAAAACGTGAAGTCTAAAAGAATTGTGCATCATACTCCAGCAGCCCATGAGTTCAAGTCAGCTTGGGCAGAAAGCTGAGAGGGCTGTCTGGCCCCACTGATCACACAATCTTCACAGTCTTCAGCATATCTGACAGGACATAGGTGTCATCCCAAGCCTGCCCAGGCTTCCTCAGGGTCCGCTCCAAAGCCTGGGCCATTTCCAGGAGTTCTGGGGTAGCAAGCTTCTGCTCTGGTTGCAGCTGACAGAACAGGATCTCATTCACTTCGCCCTCAATTCGCCGGACATACAGGAGAGGGAAGGCTGCCTTGAGTCCAGCCAGCACCGAGGCTTTTAACTCCAGGTCACGACACACGAGGTTAAGGATAAAGATCCCTGTAGAGCGGGAAGGAAAGAGCGGAATGACCACAGGTCCAGAGACATGCATAAGGAGAACACAAATTTCTGCACCAGGGAGGCTGGTAGTGAAGAAAGGAAGTAGAGAGTTTGCAGGGAACCACAGCACACAAAAGCATAAAGACTATGGAAATGTGAATATGTTACACATAAAAAAACTTTAGCCTTACTCTTCAATTTTCTCATAGCTAACACATTAATATTCTTCAGGCCTAAGAAATCTTTTAATAAAAAAATAATTAATAACCTCCACAAAAGACAAATTTATCAATTCCACAAAGATGTTGTTATATTCTTGACACACATACATCACATGGGTATTTAGTATCCAGTGAGAAGACCAAGGTTGTCTGTCTTCTGGCAATCAAGGTTCCAGTCAACCCAGTTCACCAGAGGACTTTTAAAATACAAAATATCTAGGGGGTTGTAGCCACAGGTTTCAAGTGACAAAGAACTACTTCAACTCCGAGGGTCAGTGTGGCAAGTCTCTCAACCCAAGTTTCGTCATCTGAACACGGGCTTCTGTGAATAGCAAGTAACAAATGCCAAGTCCAGAGCATCTGAAAACCATTCGAGTGGGAGCTAGTCACCAAACTGCTTCAGTGTGAACTATGACCACACTGTAAACAAAAGCTGAACACCTTCATAAACATGAGCAGTTACAGGCCTCCGTACCTATTCAAAACACCTGCAAACAAAATTACCATATAAATAGCACTTACTAAGACTATCACTGGTAACACTACTCATATCACCCTCAAATACTAGTGCTGGCCAAGCGAACTGTAGCACAGTCACATGACACCAGCAGCAGTACAAATGGACAATAAACACAACACCGTGGTTGAATCTCACAGACATCAGCTTGAGTGAAAGAAAGCAGACACTTAGAAGAGTCTAAGACCTGTGACTCCATCTATAGCAAGAAACAAACAGGCAAAACTAAGCTGTGATGACAGTCAGTTTAACGCTTACCCTCAACAGAGGAAGAGTTATTGAGGAAGTAAGAGGTAGACTTCCAGGATGCTGGAAGTAGTGTTTGGTGCTGGTAGATAGTCAATTCGGGAAGACTAATCAAATTACACATTTACATGCAATTTTAAAGAATTTTGTGCCGGGCAGTCGTGGCGGTGGCACACACCTTTAATCCCAGCACTTGGGAGGTAGAGGCAGGAGGATCTCTATGAATTCAAGGCCAGCCTGGTCTAGAGTGAGTTTCAGGACAGAAAAATCCTGTCTCGAAAAACCAAAAAAGAATCATTTTTTAATTATGTATCTACATGATGGGGGGGGGGGGGCAGGTATTGCATGCTGTTTGCAAGCACCCAGAGTCTAGAAGAGGGCCTCAGATTCCCTGCAGCTGGAATTAGCGGCAGCTGTGTGAGTGCCGGGAACCTAACTCAAGTCCTCTGCCATAGCCGCCAAGGCTCTGGGCTAACTCTCCAGCCCAGGAACTTGTTTTCAAAGGCCCCTCCCTCTTTCCTTTCCAGTCTCCAGGGTTTCTCACCTTCACGAGATAGGATGCTTTTGACCTTCTGCAGGAAAAGCTGGTCCACAAACGCCGGGGGAGGACAACTCATTCCCAGTGTTGGATCCTTACTGTCTACATCAAACATGATCACATCATACTGAGGTCGTGCTGCGAAAGAGGAGACAGTGAGGCCTTGTCTTTGCAGGATAAGATGACATCATTTACATTTCCATATACACACCTGCTCTGAAACCTGCTGTGGGCAACTAAGCCTGGAAGATGACTGGAGTACCTTGCCTATTAAAGACTCAAATGTCACCGTTTAGAGCAGTCTTTCTCATCAAAGTTCAAACTGGCCTACAATACAGATGAGCATCCGTCCACATTTAGAAGTGCCTTCCAAAGGCACACATTAACAGGCTCATTCTAGCATGAAGGATACATGCTATGCGTGTGGTTTTTAATGCTGAACAAACGAGCATCACCTTAAGTTTCCACATACTTGGAGAATGTGATGTCAAACCCCACGGTGGTGGCAAGAAGATGTGAGAGGAGATGGGAAGCCTGTGGCACTTTCTGCCAGCTCCCCAGGTAATTCTAAAGTATAACCAAGTCATCTGGTCAAAGCAGCTACCCAGGCTAAGGCTGACCAAGCACACGCTAACTTTAACCAGCATCACCAGGATCCTATAAACAAAGTTAAAGGAGGAATAGGAGACGTATTGAGTCCAGTGTTTTACAGAGAAGTAATGCGCACTTATATCTTATGTCTAAGGTACAGAGTGAAGGAAACCCTGCAACAGTGTTTCTCAGCCTCATGCTGCTGACATTATGGACAAAAGATTTTGTCATTGGTGACAGTAACAACGTTCCCTCCAATTTGTGACAACCAAAACCATCTTTGCACACCTTGCCACTGTTCCTGAGGCTGGAAGTCACTGACTTGTGTGAATGTAGCTTTACTCCATTTCTGACTTCACCTACAGCTGAATGGTTTATTAAAAAAAAATAAAAAAAATAAAAAAGCAACATATGCCCTATCTTTTCTTCCTTTTCTCCAGACTCCAGCTTCCTTGGAGTGGTAGGAAGAGGAAAGGTTGCAAGGTCAGAAGGGGGGACTTCTGGTCTGTTTTATCAGTGGCTACACCCCAGGAAACTGAATCCATAGCTATTTGAAGACACAGAGGGAAGCCTGACAGGAAAGCCTCAGAGAGATGGACTCTAGAGACCCCTGCAGGCCTGGCAACCTTGACCAACGTTTCATAACTACCACTCCTCCGAATGCTCTCAGACAGTACCTTCTCCTCCTGCCAGGCTGGTAATGTAGTCCAGGCCATCTGCAATGTGAACCTTCATCCGGTCACTCTGTGAGAAGCCAAACCACTGGGTGGCCACTTCCAACATGGATGGGTCAATCTCAACGGCATCGACACAAGACTTGGGGAAATGATCATGAATGAAAAGGGGGAGACTACCCCCACCCAGGCCCACCACCAATAATGTCAGTGGGGTCTCTGTAATAGAAGAAGAGAACATCATTTTGCAATCTGCTCACTGGAAAGTCTGTACAGGGAGAACAAAAAAGGGAGTTGAAATTGTTGTTCTGCCCAGTGATAGATATTTAAGGACCTAGAAACTGAGACGTCTCCAAACATTTGATCTTTCAGCCTTGGCTTCATGTTGGCTAGAACCAGATAATGCACTACACTACATTAAGGCCCCTTACAAACTCCAATGTAACTGGCTGACATACTACCAAGAGTTCCTAAAGAGATATTGGATCTACTCCCATCCTCGGAAATGGAGGCACAATCTTATTCATAATCACAAAGTGGTATGAATGCAACATCCCTCACCCGCTCTTAACTCAGGGTCCCAACTACCTTTTCAGATACCCCAACAAAACAAGCACAATCCATTCAAGTTCTTTAAATCGGACTGGAGAGATGGCTCAGTGCTTAAGAACATTGACTGCTCTTCCAGCGGTCATGAGTTCAATTCCCAGCACCCACATGGCAGTTTACATCTGTCTGTAACTACAAGATCTGACACCCTCACACAGACATACATACAGGCAGAACACCAATGCACATAAAATAAAAATAAATTATTTTAAAAAAAAAGTTCTTTAAAGCACAGAAAACAAAGACCCAAATCCTAGACCTAAGCAGAGAACCATAGTAACCACAAGAATCCTAAAGGAAGGAAACAAACAAATCACCAAAAAAGGCTATACCCCGAGATTAACTAAAGCCCAGTTAGGGACTTCAGGTGAAGACACTCGGGAGTGAACACATCAAGATGCTTATTAGTGCCAAGTTGTCATTTTAACTACAGTAAGAATTACATTTTGTGCTCACATAAGGCACTACTGAAGGCCACACATTACCCAAAGGCATTAAAGACGTGAGAAATGTACCATCCAGTTAACATGACTATATACCAGTGAAAATTTATAAATAACTTAAAATTTTATGGATAACTTAAAATCTGTGTGCTTTACCTAACCTGGCTGAATATATTTTATTCCTTAATTGTAAAGCAAAATAAAGAGAAGAAAACAAAATTTATACCCCAACACAGGCAGCTATTTCAAGATGGCAGGCTGTTTGAGGCAAGTTACCTACAAGATCATTAACGGAGAACATAGTCCAGATGAGGGAGGATAGGAACCTATGTGCATCTGTCAGTCTGAAGTAACTGTGTAAGCGACATGGTGATGTGCTCACCTCTGCAGGCTTACATGCTCTGACTGTGGAAGGCAGTGGCATCTCTTACCTAAGAGCAGCTCTGGGTTTCTCAGCAGGGCAAGGCCAGCGATCATGGCTTTATGGTGTTCACAACAGAGGTAACTCTTATCGATGGACTGCCCTGGGGCAGGAGGGGAGTCCTCGGAGGTATCAGCAGGTCGCTGTTTCTTCCTGTCCTTTTTCCGTTTCTTCTGGGCTAAAGGAGAGAATCACACTAGTGAAGTCCTATGCTTTCTTATGCTAGCCCTTGGAAATGAAGGGATAACAGCAGCAGTGTGCTGCAACAGCTTTAAACAGATCAGAAGAACCAACTGCTAAGTAAGCAATTTTGCTGCACATTGGTTGACATCATATAGACAGCCTGAAATTGACCACTGAGGGAATATTTACACCATAGAAATTGGCAAATTCTACAAATCAGACCCTCCTCACAAAGACATGGTTGTTTTAACATTCACCATATACTGCTGAATACCAGAGGGCCAGTAAAGGTACACAGCAAAAGCACATTCAAAACCTGGAAATATTAACTAAAGGGCCTCAAGGCCCTCCCCTGTGAGAATGTAAGACCCATTACAGGAGGAAAGTGGACTCATTATTCTTTTACAGAAATGTGAAGTCACTACTACCTCCCCAACGCCACTGACGATACCAACACCTTTTACTCTGAGCTCCTCTCATAACTGTTCCCAATTCTTTGCCCGTGAAAAAAGTGAGCATCTCAGGTATTCAGTGAAGTACACAGTTAACAAGTGGTGCAGGTAAGACATGAAGCCAGGACTGCTTGTACCCCATACCTATATCTTCCTTCTAAGTCTCCTAGACAGCATCGTACACCATACCATTGATAAGGAGATCAGAGGGTAAACCCATAAAAGACCGCTCCACTCTGCCTACCCCCTCGACGTCATCCTAAATGGATGGCTCGGAATTTCCACAGGAATCTGCGCTTCCTAGAAGCATCCAAACTGATGTGAGGCAGGGGGTACTTTTCAGATGTTACTCTTCTGAGTAATTGCTACTTTGTGGTCATCCATACCGTGATGGATACTCTTCCTCCCAGGGGAAGAAAAGTTTACCAGAAGGCAAGAAACTTGATAATGTCAGGCAGTGGTCATGCACACCTTTCATCCCAGCACTCAGAGGCAGAGGCGGGCAGATCTCTGTGAGTTCAAGGCCAGTCTGGTCTACAGAGTGAGTTCCAGGACAGCCAGGGCTACACAGAGAAACCCTGTCTCAAAAAAACAAAAAACAAAAAAAAAAAAAAAGGAAAAAAAAAAAAAAAAACAAAAATTTGAAAATGTGAAAAAACTTGAAACTCAAAGTGGAAAGAGCAAACTTTTCTCTTCAGTCTTTTGACAGAGGTGTGGGATGAGATTAAAGGAACTTGCAGTCTGATGAGAGGGTGGGAGCCCACAAGCATGGGGGAGACTCCAAAGAAAATCCTTGTGAGAGTACGGGACAGGGCAAACCCGTGACCTCAGGACTCTGACTTCTCCCAGATGTGAGGACGGCAGGTCAAACAAGAGCAGTGACTGGGAATCGGGACACCCAACTTCAGATTTCTGTGACCAAAGGGAAGTTATACTGGAGACAGGGACAGCAACATTTCCTTTTGAATCTAGACTGGTCTCCTTCTGTAGTCCTGTCTGGCCTGCAATGATTCTGCCTTCTGAGTACTAGGACTACCACATCGCACCACCAAATCCAGCCTTAGTTTTTACTCTAAATGTCTGATTTTAAATTAATCACAATAATACAAACATATATAGTCAGGAGGGAAGAGTGGGTAAACAAACCAGAAGTTCTCCTCAGCGAGATTTCTATGTAACATCTTAGACATCTTACCCTCAGTGGGTAAGAACACTGGCTGCTCTTATAAAGGAATAGAGTTCAGGTTCCAGCACCCACACCAGACAGCTCATGGCTACTAGTTCCATGAAGCTAACTCTAGCTCCAGACGATCTAATGCTCTCTTAGGGCCTCCACAGGCACCTGTATCACACACATACACATACAGAAAGACACACAGACACACAGACATACAGACAGACACAGACACACACACACACACACACACATACACACGCATGCACATGCACACACAATTTTTTACTTAAAAAATAAATCTTAAAAAAGAAAATGAGTAAACTTAAAGGAGGTCTGGATCTCACTGGCCAACACTATAAACATCAGACAGCTGTGACCATATTAATTAAAATATAAATTAATATTCAAACCAGTGTGGTGGCTTATGCCTGTAATCCCAGCTTAAGAAACTGAGGCAGGGGGATTGCTGAAAAGTTCAAAAACCTAAAGAGTGAGACTCTCTCGAAAATAAAATACATAAGTAAAAACCAATTTCTAAAAGAAATCAGTCACACCAACCATATTCCATGTGCTCTGCAACCATTTCTAGTTAGGGGCTAGCATACGGGAATGGGAGCTCAGAAACTTTTCTTCATTGCACACAGTTCCACCGAACAGTGCTGGACTAGATGGCAGCTAAGGCACCCTCCCTAAGTCCCTCCGAAGCAGGCAACACTATGAAGGAGGGCAGAACTGGCTCCATGCCACCCTCATGTTTCTGGCCCATCTCCAGAGGGGCACAAAGGGATGCATATGCAGCAGCTTAGAAAACAGATTCCCTTTAAACCGAGGCACTAAAGCCATTATCAAGCTTATTCAGCTTCACTACCCCTCCTCCATATCATTTCAGAGCTAGGCTTTGCTCAAGATGTGAACAAACACTTCTGTTTGCTTATCTCCACTAGTACCCTGCCCAGATGGTGGGAAAGGAGAGTCCAAAGAGCCCTGTGCCTCCGATTACAAAGATCCAGCTCTGTCCTTCATCTTAGCCAAGCTCTAAGTTCTTTTGAGGCACTCTAAATTGAGTTATCCAGACCCTGCTGGGTCCCACAATCACATCTGTGATGTCTCACCTCTATGAGACACATCCTTCAGCAGCCTGGCTTCCGACTGCACCACATTCCTGTTGCTGAGGAAGATGAGCCGCCTAAAGTACCACCTATCTTCGCCTTGCACATCCTCGATAACATAGTCACCACTCAAGGCACTGTGGTCCTGATGCCGAACAGTCCGGACTCCAATGTCCCCGCCCACAGACAGGAAGGGAACCTGCAGGAGCAGACAGAGATGTAGATAAAACATGCGCTCGATTTAGAAGTATGGGACACTATGCACTGCGCTTTGGTTGAGCATGAGAACCTCCCCATGCTAAGGACAGCAACAGCTCCAAAGACTTGCCTTTCTAATCCAGTGCTCTCCTGGGCCTTTGGATAGAGACCAAAAGGTTTGATCCATTTTAGAAACTCAAATGAGGGGCTGGAGAGATAGCTCAGCAGTTAAGAGCATTGGCTGCTCTTCCAGAGGACCCGAGTTCAAGTCCCAGCACCCACATGACAGCTCACAACTGTCTGTGACTCTATTTACAGACACCCTCACACAGGCATACATGCAGACAAAACACCAATGCACATAAAATAAAAATAAATAAAAACTCAAATGAACCCACAGAGGTCCCCTAGCCACTAGACACCTGCACTTGGTGCTGCCCAAGAAAGATGGAAGATTTTCATCAGTAAGCACAGATTCCCCCACAGCCCAGGACATCAACGCCGCCGCCAGGGCCGCCAGGGCCGCCAGGGAGGGGCTGTAATGTGTGAGAAGGAATCCGGGGAACAGAAGTTCCTGTCCCCAACGTAGTCTCATCTTTCGCCCACTTTTCCACACCTCAGAGTGACAGTATATTTCCCCCTGAACGTGCTCCCTTTGTTTCTTCTCAAAGACCTGTCAGCTTATTTCCAAACTGACAATAATTCCTGGCCTTGAAGACTTGGGGATGAGAGCTCTCCAGACAATCTGAGCCTTCATGAAATAAATATCCCTAATTGATAACAATCCAGGAGTCAGGAAAATCAGAGTCCTCATCAGCACAGATCTCAGGGTCATCGGCTAGGTACCCAAGACCCAGGATATGACTGTTTCAGATCCATCACCGCCACACCAACCCCTCGGTGCCCTGGCTTTCCTAAAGTCCAGTTCTCACAAGTGACCTGTCAATTACTCGTGCTGGCAGATGGCACAAGACAGATGCCAACGGGTAATACCATTTTTTTGCATAACTTTCAGTTTCCTTTCCAGCTGTGCTAACACCCAGAAGTGAGCTCTTTGGGTTCTCTTTTATACCCTCACATGATACTTCTGAGACACAAAACAACCAGGGAAGTCCATTTCAAATGTGGAAATAAGGGGCTGGAAAGATGGCTCTGTGATTAAGAGCACTGGCTGCTCTTCTAGAAGTCCTGGGTTCAAATCCCAGCACTTACTACACGGCAGCTCACAACTGTCTGTAATGGTAGTCCCATGGGATCTGATGCTCTCTTCTGGTGTGCAGATATACACACAGAGAAAAAACCCCATATACAGAGACTACATATATAAATCTTTTTTTAAAAAATGTGAAGAAAAAGAAAAAACAAACAAACACAGGCCCCCACCCCAGACACATGCTACAGTAGTATGCCTTCTTTTGCTGTGTGTGTGTGTGTGTGTGTGTGTGTGTGTGTGTGTGTGTGTGTGTGTGTTTGAAGAATTAAATGTAATTTTATTTATTATTATTTTATATGCATTGGGGTTTTGCCTACATGTATGTCTGTATGAAGGTGTAGGATCCCATGGAACTAGTCACAGACAGTTGTGAGCTGCCATGTGGGTGCTGGGAATTGAACCCGGGTCCTCTGGAAGACAGCCGTGCTCTTAACCATACAGCCACTTCTCCAGCCCTTAGTCAATTTTTTAAGCTAGCATACAAACTAATGGGTTTCATCATGGCCTCTCTATACAGTATACTGTCATTATACTTTGGTCTCCATTGTCCCCTCCCCGGTCCTGGCCTTTTTAAGGCTCCTTCTGCCTTCCTAGCTGCTGGTGGAACTCCAGAAACCAGCGAAAGCTGTTGCCCAAGTTTTGGTACCTGCTGCTGGGGAGGCATCCCGGTGGGGGCCAGTTCCATGACCCTGGGTGACAGCTCTGCTTGAATGCTCTCCATGCCATCATACTGCTGGCCTCGGTGAAGAGCCACTGTGACCAGCCTCCTGAAGCCTGCACTGGCTGCCAGCTGCTTCCGGCCCTCATCCATGCCAAAGAGCCACTCGGTCTCTCGGCCCTGGGGTACTGGAACAGATCAAACTGGTTACAGGGAGCCCTGGCGGCAACTGCTCAAGCTCCACAATCAGTGTGGTCCACGTGGCAAAGCCAGTCCCTGCTCAGGCCCAGCTTCCTTCCTGTGGCCCACGGAGAGTTTATCAATTCCCAAAGCAGAGCAGCCCATCAAACATGAAGCTGGACTAAGGGAGATACATGTGTAGGTACGTCTTAGGGGTTGAGGAGACAGGCAGATAGAAAAAAAAAAAAAATGCTATTTTATTCATGAAGGCCTGATTCCAAGCTGTTTAAAAATACAAATAATGGAATCCTCACAATGGCCCAAGACAGACATGGCATTATTTGCATTTTTACAAATGAGGAAGGAGAAGCACAGAACTTAAAATTGTTTGTCGAAGTTCACCGAGCTAGTGACTGCGAAGCTCGGACTCAACCCCAGACAGTCTGGCCCATGGCCATCCTCCTATCCACTCCGCTATTCATTTCCACAGGTGGGCGGCAAGGAGTGTGGAATACTCGGAAAGACAGCTCAGTTCTCAAGACACCAGATTTCCAACGGAAGCACACCTTGCGTTCATCTAGGATGTTCACGGTTTCTTCATGAACTCTTTTCTCCAACTCTTTTCATCCCTCCATCCTTCCGGTACCCTCCCTGCTGTACACAGTAACTGCTGACATTCACACAGCCCTGGTCACAGGGCAAGCGTCATTTCTAAGAGTTCACACTTCCCAACTACATAAGACAGTTACAATCCCACTTTACTTAGGAGGAACATTATCTGAGGGGAACGGTAAGTTTTTTGGTGTCTTCTCCCCAGGAAGTACCTAAGCCGGGACTGGAATCCAGAGTCCACTGTAGAGCTTACTCCACTAGCTGCTACCTTGCACTGCCTCCTTTAAGTCTGCAGTGGCTTTCCTGTCCAACAGGCCAGACAGAACTCGACCTAGATCTCACAGGGGGCACCAACCAGCCCAGGCTTGACTCCATCAATCCACGTTCACCGAGTAACTAACATTTCTATACAATGTGTAACGGGTCTCAATTTATACTGTCTCCTGTCTACTTCCTCCATTCTCAAACTTCATCAAGCCTTTACAATGGACTATGACAAGAACCGGCTCAAGTCTAAGAAGGTTGCTGGAGACCTACTACTCCCTTTCCGTCATACCTTGGCTAATCTCCCTTCTTAAGATAAAAACAGCCGTGAGACACCCATCACCATCACCCCAGGCCCAGTGAACCAGCCCTTCCAGGGAAAGAGGCGGAGCCATCCCAACTCACTGATGAAAATGGCAAAATGGTTGTCCCGCGATGGTTTCACAGTGGGGTTGTCCACCACATGGAGGGTGTAGCGTGGCTCCCCAGTGTCCCCACTGCACAAGTCCAGAGACACACTCCCCAGCCCGGCCTTGCGGCGCAGCTGGCTACACAGCCAAGCATAGTGCTGCCGCTCCCGCACAGCCTCGGCCAGCCGGTCGGCACTCTCCAGCCGAACGGGCTTGCCCTGCTCCTGAGTACACAGCTCAAAGATCTGTAGGGCAGAGCCAGGGACCGGCCTGAACTTGGTCATGACGAAGGCAAAGACAGGCAGGGAGAACCGAGGTTCTGCTTCAAACACCTGGTGGTCCTGGCTGTCGGCCACTTGGTGTACCCTCACCATCCACCCCTCCCGAGAGAAGTGACCCACTGCTTTCTTCAGGATGTGAGCCTGAGCCAGGGAGATGCAGAGGTAGCGACCGCCCACCTGCAGGACACGGCCAACCTCGGCCAGCATCCTGTCCACCTGCTGCAGGGTCTTTTCCTCCTCATCTGTCAGGACAGCATCCAGCGTGCCCTTGTCCAACACCACCTGGAACATGGCGTCGGGAAACTCCATCTGCGTCATGTCCATCTTCAAGAAACTCATGTGGGGCCGTCGGCTGGCATTGCGCTCCTTCATTTGCTTGATGGCAACCTCACTGATGTCAATATTCACTATATCTTGATAGCCCACGTCATACAGTTGCTCACTTAGCTCTGAGTTGCCACATCCAATCACAAGCACCTAGAGGAAAAAAAAAAAAACATGTACAAAATGGAAGTGACCAAAGGCAAAGACATGCTCTTTGATACTTCAAAGAGGAAAAATCTCACCTTGGCTATTTTGTACTCTTTTGACAGAGACACTACTGTAAGGAGAAAGCAACACTACAATTAACTCCTACATGTCATCTTGAAACTACCAATACAGGTGTGTACAATTTACGGCCCAGCACAACCATGATTGGAGTCCAAACAAAACCATACACATTCTTAAAATATTGTATTTTTTTGCAATTATTTTTTTCTATGTCACATGATCACACGGTTCTAAAGTGGGGAGCCTTGCAGATGACAGCCTTTATTACAATGTCAAAAGCTAGACCACACCTGGGAGGAATTCACTAATCAAAACAGTATTTTGCCACAATAAAGGTCATGCGTGAACAGGCTTTGTGATGTGTGCTATTCAAAAATTAATCTGTGGCTTGAGAGATAACACAGTAGGTAAAAGCACCTACAGTTCTTACAGAGGCTGAACTGCAAGGAGACAGTTCAACCCTGGAGGGCAAGGTATCCAGGACACCTCGAGCTGCTCAGAACAACAGCTCTGCCCTGAAGGTGTCCCAGACACCTGGAGCTGTTTAGCACAGCTCTGACAGCTAGAACTGCAAGTTCAGTTCCCAGCACCCACATAGTACAACTCACAATTGCTTAGGATGCCCATTCCAGGGAATTGGATAGGCTCTTCTGGCCTCCCCGGCTCATGTACTCACAGCACATAAACTCATGCAGGCAAACACACACATATGCATAATAAACAGCTAAGTCTTTTTTTTTAAAGTCTGTAGAAAGTTGCAAAATCCAAACACACCAGCTGCAATATTGTTTTACCGTTAAAACTGCTGCCTGACATAACTATTTCCATCCACTCATGCTTCCCGTTTCCCCAGACAATCAAACTACAGTTTATGAGATTTCAAAAT
>CABHPQ010152099.1:0-13899 GCA_902168405.1 Peromyscus aztecus | reverse complement strand
CCACTGGATGAGAGCGCCCACCATCCACTGAATGAGAGTGCCTTCCTGCAACCTCTAGTGACCACCATTCTGCTTTCTGTCTCCATGAATTTGAGCCATAGGAACCTCATGCAGAACCATCCAGTAGTGTCTTTCTTTAAGTATTTAATTTATCACCATATTCTCAAGGTCCATCCATGCCACAGTGTGTGTCTGAATTTCCTCTCATTGTTTGGCTGAATGGCATACTGTAGTACTCTGTAGCATCCATCCAGTCATTGGTATATACTGGGGTTGCCTGTGCCCCTTGATGACTGCAAATAATGTTGCTAGCAACACTGGCACACAAGCATCTCTTCAAGATCCTGCTTTCAGAGTTTTGGGTACATTCCCAGAACTGGCACTTTTGATCAGATGATTATTGTTATTTAGTTTTTCAAGACAGAGTTTCTCTGTGTAACACTAGCCATTCTGGAACTCACTCTGTAGTCCAGGCTGGCCTCAAACTCAGAGATCTACCGGCCTGTGCCTCCCGAGTGCTGGGATTAAAGGCATGCACCACCATGACCAACATACTTTTAACTTGGGGGACCTGTTATACCATTTAACATATTCATGTTTCCCCATTTATTCTGGAAACCACTGTGAGGCAGAGACAATGATGGAGGAAGAGACTCTGAGGTGAAGTAGGGGCTCAGAAGGTGAGCATTTAAAAAAAATTAAAATATTTTTACTTTGTTTATCATAGTTGTCTATGAGTATATGATGTATGTTTGGGCACAAGCACAGAGGTCAGAGGACAACTTTGTGGAGTTGGTTCTCTGCTGGGGACCAGCTCTGGTGGTTGACAGATTCCTGAGAGGAGGCAAGGCGCAGGAAGGATTGAGCCAGGCTGTGGTGGTGGTGAGAATCTTGCATCCTGACTGACTGGCAGCCAGAATGCTTCTTTATCTGTAGCTGGAGAGTTTTCTCTCCAGGTCCCGCCAAGCCCCGGCAGTCCAACAGCCCACTTATAAAATAAACACACCGATGCTTATATTATTTAAACTGTTTGGCCTAATGGCTCAGGCTTCTAGCTATCTAGTTCTTACATCTTAAATTAATCCATTTCTATAAATCTATACCTTGCCACGTGGCTCGTGGCTTACCGGCATCTTCACATGCTGCTTGTCATGGTGGCGGCTGGCAGTGTCCCTCTGTCTTCCTGTTCTCTCCATTCTCCTTTCTGTTAGTCCCACCTATACTTCCTGCCTGGCTACTGGCCAATCAGTGTTTTATTTATTGACCAATCAGAGCAACACATTTGACATACAGACCATCCCATAGCATTTATCTATACAGAATTCAGTAAGCAGGGATAGATTCGTGTTGTTCCAAAACATAGATCATACCTTTTTGTTTTTGGACACATGTTCAACTTCCTCTTTCATATCTTTTTAGTCATTGATAAACCATGACAAAATAGTTGTCTTTTACAATTATTTTTACTCACTAAGCCCATAACCCGACTTTTGGGCAGCTCTTGTGGTTTTAAGGACATTAGACAGAAAATCTTCAAGCAAGTCTGGGCAGATTGCCATGTTCTGAGCAGTCTATTATTAATTCTTAGTGGTCAGAGTGCCCAAGAAAAATCCTCGGGCCAAAGCTGATGCTGTTATTCAAATTCTGGCATAATACAATATTTACATTTTATATCTTTATAGAATTTATTTGTGTTTCCAATCCTGGCATTCTTTTTCATAAGACACCACAGTGGCTCTGCATGAGCTAACTTTTCTAAGAAAGGAAGGTCCTGACATCTCATTCTTTTATTGTCTTTCTGTTCCATTCTTTGTTCATCAATATAAATCCCTGCATAGGGCAGAGGCAACTCCAGTTAATCTAAACTTGTTACTGTCTATGTCACGTAATTGCCTGAGTGTATAGTGAGAAGAGGCTTGTTATCTGATCTGCAGCCAACTCCTCTAGCCCACCGAATCTTGTTGACCTTTTAAAGTTTACTTTATTGTGACTAACTTATTCCTGAGTAGGTACAGGTACAGATGTTTCAAGACTATCTCAGAGTCTCATAAAGAGATCTTTGGCTTCTTTAAGTGTGTCACAACCTCCAAGGTATAAGGAAGACCTTCAAGTAGATAAGGATGTCTCCCCAAAGGTGGGAGGGGTGGTACATTCAGGACTTTCCTGGGGAAGCTTAGAAGCAGTATTCCTGAGAGAAGGCATAAATGATTCATAAGAAAATTTCTATCAGCCTAGTAGCCCCAAATTGTACAAATATTAAAAGCCCCCCAAGCATGCAACGCATGGAGAGCAGAACCAAAAGCAGCATGGCAGCCATCACGCGAGCTTTGCTGGGTCTTTGTCAAGCAGTTGTGCTGGCTTTATGACTTTTCCATGCCCATCCGATATGGCTGTGCCAGCTCTTTCCACCTTATGTGGATTTGGGGAATTGAACTTAGGTCTTAGCAGTTAATTTTAGTAATGATGCTCTGGTAGCCAAGAACATGGGTTTAGGAGTCAATCACTCCTGGGACTTGTCTCTTTAAAGAATTGATTTCATCTTTGGTTTAACTTTGGTGGTCAGATGTAACTAAAAATTCATCCATTTCTTTTAGGTTTTTCAATTTAGTGGACAATAGATTTTTTAAAGTATATCCTTAAGGTTTTCTGATTTCTTTGCTATCTGTTGTGATTTCTTTATATTCATCTCTAATTTTATTAATTTGTTTTCCTCTCTCTTTTGTTCAGTTAACTTGACTGGATGTTTATCAGTCTTGTTTCTCTTCATTTCATTAACTCTTTGTACTTTTCCCCCACATTTCATTAATTTCTGCCCTGGTTTTGATTATTTGGAGCAGTTGGTAGAGTTGGGACAGCAGGCTGGATGCTGAGCAGCCTGGGAAGGAAGGAGAGGTTGTGATCCAGGCACATGGTCAGTGTGGGGTTCCAAGAAAGGCACATGTGTACTGAGAGGTCTGGGGAGGAGAGAGGAGAGGGATCCATCTGGCAACATGGTCTACTTGTCCTGGGAAAGGTAGGCAGGGTGCAGGGTGGCTCAGAGGGATGAAGGAGAGCGCCCTGTCTGGGGTTGGTGCAATGTCTTGCCGCAAATCAATTTGTATATGAGCAAGACACCTGATGCACTTTCTCATGCGGATCACAAATTGTTTCTGCGCTTATCATTGAATTACTCTACAACGTGATGTCTGCCAACTACAAGTTGAACATACATGGGGTCCATACATTTTAATCTCCTTTCCTATTGGTCTGTTGTCTCTCAACCTCTGACATTAAATTGTCTTGGAGCTCCTGTGGGTAAGTATTCTCATCTCCAGAAATCTCTTGACTATTTTTGCTCCCACCACCTTTGAACATTTTAGAATCAACTTGTCAATGTATGTGAAAAAGTGTGTTGGTGTTTTGATGAGAAAAATGTTGGATCTAGAGGCTGATTTGAGGGTAATTGACATTTGTATAACACCATTTCTTCCTACCCATAAACATGGTAGATCTTCCCACATATTTGACTCTTTCAAGATAGCTTTCAAGTAAGAGTGCCTACTTATTTCAAATAAACACCTTGCATAGCAGTTCGTAGAATGAATATATATATATACACACACACATATATATACACACAGAGACCCTCCTGCCTCTGTCTCTTGAGGGCTGGGATTAAAGGCATGCACCACCACCGCCCAGTGATTTTATAGGTTTGTTTTGTTTTATTTAAATTTCCCAGTTGCTGTTGGTGCATGTAATACATCTAATTTTATACTTTCATGATGTCTCAGAAACTCTTGCTAAACTCTTTCATTACTAATTACTAAGCTTTAAATTTTTTTCAGTGGGTATTTATGTCCTCTGTGTATAGTAAAACTTTCTTATTTTAAAATTCCTTATATCTCTCATTTCTTTTCCCTGCCCATACATCATCTAAGACCTCCAGTACAAAGCTGGATATAAATAGAGACAAGAGTTTTCCTTGCTTTGTTTCAGATAAAAAAAAGAATACCTTTATCACTGTTGAGTAATACAGTTCCAAGCAATTGTTTTGTTTTGTTTGATTTATATAAACTCTACCAGGCAAAGGTTTATTTCTGCTATAAAAGCTTTGTTTTGATTTTAATCATGAAGTACTGCTTAGTTCTACCAAATCCTTTTCTTGTATCTAATATAATAATCAAATGATTTGTTTGCTCTTTTAATCTGATAATATTGTAATTTGGGTTAATAAATTTTCTACTGTTGAATTAATCTTGCTTTCTCAAAATAAAACCAATTTAATTGCAGTATGTTATTATTTGACCTATAGTTGAACCTGATTTTTCTAGTATTTAGGAATCTTTTGGATTCATTCTTCAATAAGATGGACCATGGCCATATCTTGTTTTTTGATGTTTCTGTTTTCTGGTTTAGACATAAAGCTCATAAGAATTTTCTTTTCTTTCTTTCTTTTTTTTTTAAAGATTTATTTATTAATTATGTATACAGTGCTCTGTCTGCATGTATCCCTGCAGGCCAGAAGAGGGCACCAGATCTCATGATAGATGGCTGTGAGCCACCATGTGGTTGCTGGGAATTGAACTCAGGACCTTTGGAAGAGCAGCCAGTGCTCTTAACCTCTGAGCCATCTCTCCAGCCCTCATAAGGATTTTCTAAAAGTGAGTGAGGAGTGTGATGATTGTCCTGCATGTTACCTTCATTGGACATGGAATCAACTAGGAGACATGACTCTTGACACATCTGTAAGGCTGTTTACTGGAGGGATTCATTCCAGGGACAGCAATTCTGGTGGTGTCCCAGATATAAGAAAACCTGAGGGGAAAATCAACTATTGCTGGTTTGTGCACCCACCTTACTTCTGCTGCCAGCCTCACTGACACCAGAACCCAGCTTTTTTAGTCTTCCAACATGGACTGAAGATCAGTGGCTTTCTGAATCCTCCAGTCAGTGCCAGATTACCACTGCCAAGGTATCTAGTCCCAGGGACTGAGCAGTTACCAAGATCTCAGTGCCTTCATGTAACAGGGTCCTGTTCTGCTCCTTTAGGTGAGGGGGCGAGTAGGCCCAGAGTCAATGACACAGACTCTGGGAGGATGTCAAAACAACAAGTTCAGTTTATTCAGGAAGAGGCAAGTCTTTTATACCCTCCACCCCACCCTGGGGGAAGGTCTGATGAATATGCATCTGCTGGTGTGACATGGCTGCCTCTCATTGGTCCAGGTCATCTCAGCTCATGTTTCAGCTGCTGTTGCTAAGGCCCTTAGGCAGACCCAGATTGGCTCTCAAGAAGTATCTTTTTATTGGTTTGGGCCAGCTGGCTCTCAAGCCTGTTAGGGCTGAGTCATCCTATACCTTCAGTGTGAAAACGGCTGTTCTTTGGTTCACCCAGACTGTTGCCAGCTAAACAGACATTGGCAGTCTAGGAAACCTCTCTCATAATCAGTTTTGGACCCTGCTCTACCTCCCGTTTCCCCAGTGACATTAAAAAGGGAAGCATCACAATTGTTCCTCCTAAAGCTATAAAATACTGTATGCAAAGGTGTTGCCCTCTTGGCGTGCTGAGGCTCACCAAGGAAAGATGTGCTCCTCAAGGCCAGTAGGAAGGATTCTGAGTTCTACCTCTGGCCCATGGCATTTTGATCTGCTCCAAAGATTGTCCTTTCACTTAAACTGAACATGTCAATCACCTGGCTAGAAGACCACCCCTCAGGAAATCTGACTCACCTGAAGATATGCTAAGGAAATGAGAGGAATAACTGTCCCCTTACTGAGATGATGTGCCTACCCCCCACCCCCCAGAAGACTCCTCTAAGGCAGTGGTCCACAGGTTTTCACTGCTAAGCCAGCTGACTTGCCTGAGTTCTAACTTTAAAGTACAATTTCTCTATTCTTTTCCTCCCTCCTTCCCTCCTCCTCTCAGAGACAGGGTTTCACTGTGTAGCCCTGGCTGTCCTGGAACTCATTCTGTAGCCCAGGCTGGCCTTGAACTCACAGAGACCCACCTGCCTCTGCCTCCTGAGTGCTGGGATTAAAGGCATGCACCACCACCCGGCTTTCTTTCTCTCTTTCTTAAATACCAGCCATTTCTCAGACTTTTTCCAGCAACAGGGGCACTGCTCCTACCCAGTGGCAGCTGCCTGAGGAGTTCATCCGGATCTCCAGAGGCTAAACCAAGATTCAAGATTCAGTGAAGAAATGATTTTCAGAGTGAGCCATATAGGAAGCAAAGTTGGATTTATTAAACACAGAGAGAAAGGTGAGCAAAGGACAAGGGGGGCCCTGGGAGACGTTCACCTTAGGCTTCTTTACTATGGGTGTCTGTGGAGTTGGTAGCTCATGAGTGAGTTACATCTCTAAAGGTTTCCTAGAGTCTGCTGTTCCCTGCTACACAGCAAAAAGGAAACAACAGGGTTAAAAGTCAAGAATCCCCCCAATAAACCAAGTTCTCACCCCCCCCAGTGAGAAGATGATTGAGCCGCCCCATCAGAGTGTGAGCTAGTTAAGTCCCTCTTGGACACATTTCATCCTGTTGACTTGCTCTGGGATCCCTGGCTAACACAGGGGGTATCTCCTCTCATCTAGGTCTGTGTGAAGGTTCAAACAATCTCCTCCTTCAATACTGAGGAGACTTTGGTGTTTTATTTATGGAAAAAAACCACATTATTTTATTAATTCCTGTAACAGCTTTTTTATCATCAAAGTTTTCTGTTTCTTTCTTCAGGCAATTTTAATAATTTACATTTTTTTCTACTATAGTGTTTGTCTATTATTTCCATTTTTAAATTTATTAATACAAAAATTATTCAGAGGGCCCCTTACTTAAAAAAAACATTGTAGAATCCTGTATTTATGTCCATGTTCCTATTTTCAGTCATTCCTGAAAGTTGAATTTTCTGTCTTATTTTAAGTTCCACAATATTTCTAGGAGTTTGTTAACTCTCTTAGAAGTTTCAAAGAACAATTTTCGGTTTATGGTATTTTTTCAACTTTTAAATTTTGTTTTGTTTAATGTTGTTTCAGTCACTCTATTCTATCTTAATTGCTTTGTGTAAAGTTTATGGGTGTTTTTTTTCCCCACTTATTTTGAAGATTAACTATTTTCCCCCCATTTTGCTTTGATTTTTTTTATCTCATGTCATCATTGAAGATTATGCAGTTCTTTTAAAATTTTTTATTTACTTACTTTGTGTATATGAATATTTTGTCCACATGCAAGTATGTGCTCCATGTGTGCCTGCTGGAGTCCCTGGAACTGGGGTTATGGATGGTTGTTAGCCATTGTGTGGGTGCTGGGAATTGAACCCAGGACTTTGCAGGAGCAACAAGTGCTCTTAACCACTGAACTACCTTTCCAGTCCCCTATGCAGTTTTTTCTAAAGAACAATTTTATTGAGTCTCTCACATTCTTATGTAATATTTTTATTATCACCAAAATGTACTTAAAATTTTTCATCTTCTATTTGTCCCTAATTTATAAGTAAGTCAGACTTTATTTATGAACCCCAAACTCTGATGGATTTTATCTTATTGGCCACTAGGGTGATTTGAAAGTGTCCCCCAATAGCTTGTGTATTAAGTTTGGTCCACAGTATGGTGCTTCTAGTAGATGGGGCCTGGTGAGGAGAGTTTGGGTCACAGGTAAACAGGGCATTGCTCATGCAAGGGCTTAGGATGGTCTTCTTAAAGAGAATTTTGACCTGAGTTAGCTCTTAAGAGAGGGCTGGTGAAATGTTTTCTGTTTTGTTTGTTCTAGAGTATGGCTGCCCCCAGTCTGCTCTGCTTCCTCTCCATTGAGGCCACTGTCCATCATTGCGAGGCCACATGTCAGGAGGTGATGCAGCCAGGGGACTCTCCCCAGAAGTGGTGTAGTAACATTTGGGTTTTCAGCCTCCAAAACTGTCCTCCAAATAAACACCTTTTCTTTATAGAGGAGAAATACCTAGTCTATTTCATCACAGCAACAGAAAAATGGACCCTTGTCACACTTATGACAGACAGCACAAAATGACCTCAGCATCTTTCCCGCAGGCCCAGAAGCTTCTCTGATGATCCCTAGGTAGTGAAGGAATATCATCACTCTGATCTAGAGACAGAGAAAAAGACACACACACACACACACACACACACACACACACACACACACACACGCAGGCATGCATACACCCTTCCTGAACCTAGATAATTTTATATTTAAATCATGGGCATATCACCCTGGCTTCAAAGGCTTTATTGAATAACAACCATGTTTAAGACAATGAGCTATAAATAATGGCAATTCTGTTGTCCTCATAGAGCTGAAAGCCAGCTTCGTAACATGAGTTTTTAACTCTAATAACTTTCCCTGGGGACGTCTCTGATGCCTGGCATTGCCTCATGAGTTCAATCTCATTTCTCAAGGCTTCCGGGAGCCAGCTGGTGTTATCTCTACTTCCAGAAAACGCAACAGGCTTAGAGAAATGAAATAGCCCATCCAAGGTTGCCCTGTTAGTGCTGGGACTGAAGTCCAAACCACACCCATCTGATAAGATGTGTAGATGTAATTCTAAACGGTTTTATTAAATAAGAAACACAGAGCCAAATGCAGAGGTAAAAGCCCCAGAGGTCAGAGAGCAGTAGCTAAGAGCTGAGACCAAGACCGCCTTCTTACCACCTGCTGCCGCTGCCGTCCTTCCCCTGAGAAAGAGACCTACTTCCTGTGTGTCTGTCTTTTTATTGACTTTCTGTTCTGCCTTCTCATTGGTTGTAAACCCAATCACATGACCTCCTCATCACTGCCTGTCTATACAGACCTCCAGGTCTCTATGGTTGGTATTGAGATTAAAGGCGTGTCTCCATGCTGGTGGTGTCCTTGAACACATAGAGATCTGCCTGTCATGTGATCGAGATTAAGGGCATGTGCTACCACTGTCAGACTTCTGCTAAATGGCTTGCTATTAGCTCTGACCCCCAGGCACTTTTATTTATTAACATACAAATAAAATC
The DNA here is from genome assembly GCA_902168405.1 of Peromyscus aztecus. NCBI lineage: Eukaryota > Metazoa > Chordata > Mammalia > Rodentia > Cricetidae > Peromyscus > Peromyscus aztecus. Next base: position 4,932 of record CABHPQ010152099.1, on the reverse strand, counting down.
ACATTTCAGCCCAAATAAAATATCACTATAAGGATGCACATGCTGGGTCTGCTGTGGGATGTCTTTCTGTATGCTGTGAGTATGTGTGGCTCCCACTGGATAATAAATAAAGCTACATTGGCCTATGGCAGGGCAGGATACGGTTAGATGGTACATTCAAACTGAAGATGAGACAAAGAAGGGTGGAGTCGGGAGATGCCATCCTGCTGCCAAAGGAGCAACAAGATGCCAGCAGACCGGTAACACCACAGCCACATGGCAACCTACAGATTAGTAGGAATGGGTTAATTTAAGGTGAAAGAGCTAGTTAGCAAGAAGCTAAAGCCATAGGCCATACAGTTTGTAATTAATATAAGCCACTGAGTGATTATTTTATAAGCAGCTGTGGGACTTTGGGTGGGAGAGATCTGTCTGGACCTCAGGGCCGGGTGGGACTGGAGAAACTTCCATTTACAAGGGTCCTTGAAAAGATTATGACATTTCCCCCCCCCCTCTATTCTTTGTCCACACTATCAGTAGGTGGAGAGGGAGAGGAGAATCGACGCTGGATAGTCAGTAGAAAGCACTGGGTTTCCAAGCTGCCCTAAATTGCCCAATGGTTAGTTGACTCACAGAATCTTGCATTGGGGCCTGTTGTCTGCCTCTGCCTATCTTGCCAGGTGCGTTGGTCACCCAAGCAGAAGCTCATCCTATGCCTTCAGGCTCAGAGAAAACATCACTGAACACTCTTCCCCACGAGACACAGTGAACAGCCTTTCCAGGCCTGGGTACCTCTAACACACACTGTCCAAGGACACTAGGTCTGCTCTGTGAGTGGGGACGTTAGGTCACACGTGCCCATATGTCACCCTACACTTTCCATGACTTGGCTGTGTGTGACCACAGTGCATACACATCAGACCTACTATCCCACTTCAACTTTAATAGTTTAACGCTACGTTCCCCAGGTTTACCAGTGGGGGCAGGACCTTCCTTCTGGAGGCATGTGTGACTCACCCAAGGACACTGGCAGGGAGCCAGGACTGAGATCCGAAACTTAGTCTGCTCTATTCTTCGGAGAAGTGTTTTCATATAGGACACACTACTTTTATTTCAGATGGTGACAGAGAAAATAGAGTGGAGAGATATAGTACCTACCTAGTAAGTACCCTATCACACACTGATGGGTTTGTCCTAGCTTGAAAAAAAAATGACACCATACAGTCACTATAGTGACTATGGTAAGATTTAGCTTAATTCTTACTAAAGTGTGAATCTCAGACTTCTAGCTTTATCTGGAAGCTTGTTAGGAATGCCAATTTCTGGGTTCTCCATATTGAATTTTAGCCAGAGCCTATGGTGAGGTGCATGCACATTGAATTTTAAGATTGATACAGGACACCCAGAAATCCCATTAATTTTATTTTTCCATGTACAATGGTTTTAAATCGTATATAGGCTAGTCCTGTAGGTCTGGGAATGTATCTATTTGTTTATCTTTTCAAAAGTGCCAGCCTGGGAACACTGTATTTTGGATGTCTGTGTCCCCCTAAAACTCACACATTGATATTCAGGAGATTATTTGGTCACAAGGGCAGAACCTCTAGGAATGATCCCAGGGGTGGTTAATCACCTTCTACCACAGGTGGACCTAGCAAAAAGGTCCACAAAACAAACCAGAAACCAGCCTTGACTACCTGCCAAATCCTCAAGCACTTTGGTCTTCGATGCCTCAGCCCTCGGAACTGTAGGAAATAAATTTCTCACGTTCTTAAGCTATGTCCTGTGTGTTCTCTGTTACGTCTGGGATCTGAACTGTGCTCCATGGTGTTGGAGGCTGAATTGTTAACCCGTGAGACTTCAGGAGATGGACATGTGAAGGGAGCTAGACTGAGCCCTTGAAAGGAATATGGAGACCCCAGATACTTCTCTCCTTGCTTCCTGGCCCCCACCAGATGGGCAGCTTTCTTTATCATGGAGTGTGAGCCTCTGTCACACCACAGGCCAAGGCCACCAGGACCTGAGGTCGTGGACTGAGTGAGGCCTGTCAAAGTAGGAGTCCACATACATCTCCCCTGTTTCCAGGTGTGCTATCACACTAAAGAAATGCTGGCGAAAACATTCCCCTGAAGCGCATCTTAGAAACTCAATCCCTAGTACAACAGTGACCAGAAGAGAGGTCTGCTGGGAGGTATTTAGTTCCTGAGAGCCTCCGCCCCAGGAAAGGATGAACATCCTGAGTGAAAGGTCATGAGGCTACAGATTTGATTTCTTTCTCTCGTGTTCTCTCATCCTGCCTCCTTGCACCATGGGACGGTCATAAAAGGCCCCCAAATGCTAGCCCTCAGTCTTCCCAGTCTCAGAACTTTGCGCATTCATAAATTATCCAGACTCAGATATTCTGTCATAGCAGCACCGGCCTGAGCAACAGGCGGCTCTCTAGTCTATTTGTTACCATTCTTTGTGTTTTGAGGTGTGTTTGTGTGTGTGTGTGTGTGTGTGTGTGTGTGTGTGTGTGTGTGTGCAAAGCAAACCCAGGGCCTTGTACATGCGTGATAATCATTTAGTCATTAAGATAAATCCCCCTGGTTGTTGTGGCACACACCGGTAGGATTTGCTGAAGGAGGCAGAGGCAGGAGGATCATGAATTTGGGGCCAGACTGGGCTACACATTTGGGACTGGAGAGACAGCTCAGAGATTAAGAGCACTGGCTGCTCTTCCAGAGGTCCTGAGTTCAATTTCCAGCAACCACATGGTGACTCACAGCTATCTATAGTGGGATCTGATGCCCTCTTCTGGCCTGCAGGCAAACATGCAGACAGACTACTGTATACATAATACATACATACATACATAAACGAAAAAAAGACAAATCCTCAACCATATGTTACCGTTTTTTTCCCTCCCAGTCCAAACCATGTGCTGTGAGGCTTACAGCGGCATCATGCCTCGTTAGAAGCAGCCAGGGTGAAGCACTGTTTACCAAGGTCAACCGCACAAAACACACAAACTCCATCTGTACTTCTGCATACATGCAGTGAAATACTTGAGCTGCAAATGAGGCCGCTAGTACAAATAAGTCATCACCCAAAGAATCAGTACATGGGAGTACATTTGGTTAAAGAAGCACAAAAGCTACAGCCTGAAGACCACAACCTTGTTGAGTTTAACCTGGCTGCTGAGGTAAATGGAAGATTATCCCATAACGATGGGCCACTGTGTCCCTTACATAGTACACACACAAATTAGCGCCAATGGAACCCTAAGTGCCTCATCGAATTCGGAGAGCTGGGGTGGATATTCATGAAGTTAGTTATGAGGTAGTCAGAATACCCTGACAGTCCTGGGGGAGAGCAGAGTAGCATGACGCACACGTCACCGTTGGGAGCATTTCAAATCAAGAATCCTCAAGATCCTGTAAGGCTGTGGGTGTGTCTCAGTGGTAGAGAGCATACAGAAGGCCCAGGTTCAATCCCTGCCGAGAAAGCAAGAAGACAGGGTAGTAGTGGCACAGGGAAGCTCGTTAGATCCCGACGGTGTACCAGTGGCCAGGAAGATGGACTCAGAAAGCCGCAGACTGAACCACTCAACAGCTGCTCCCCACAAACACGGGGAAACAGAAACTTTGTCAAGATGCCTGAACAATGGAAAAGAACAATGGTGAATGAAAGGGGGGCATCAACAAATGATATAAAGTCTTAATGGAGGGTTTACTTGTTGTCTCAACTGCTCACGATATTTAAGGGCAGATGCCTAGGCGCTGAGCAGAGGACCCTGGTCTCTGCTTTTGTGACTGAGATGGGGTCACAGCTTTAAAAAGACTACATGTATCTCATCCCCGAGTGTGCACCAGATTCTCTTCCAGGTCCCTGAGCTACCTGCTGAGCAAGACCCCTACAGGTAGGATTACACCCTCCTAGGAACACAGTAGCCAACGGTAAAGACTATTGGAAGATTTGTTAGCTGTTCTATTGTACTTAACATTTTAAATTTCCTTATCCTATGTGTAAGGAAAGCTTGCTCTGCTTTTGATGCCAGTAAGTAAACAAGACCTGGATTTCACAAACAATTCAAATAAGGAGACAGTTTTACCTGACAGGAGAGATCCATGGTGGCCAGGGGTCTTCCCAGGGCATGGCTCATCCCTTGCACCCCTGATGTTGCACTCCAGATGTGCCGACCTTTTTGATTTCCCTTCAAGTTCCTTTTTCCATTCCCTAGAGACAAAAATTGCCAAAGTTCGTGACTATTCCTATTTAACCTCCATATTCCCAAACAGTATGTGTACGTTGTTGTCTTGATTAGTGAATTTTAGGCATTACTCACTGACTACTGATTACTTGAGCTTTTAAATTATAATTTTAAGTTAGTGTTCAAAGTAATGGGTGTCATTACGGCATTTTCTTTTGCTTCCCATTCTTTAAGTCACATTATTTGTGTGGGTGTGTTTATGAATGTGCACACGCGTGATCTGAGAGATCAGATGGCACACACATGCACACCACAGTGCAAGTGTGGAGGTCAGAGGACAGTTTGGGTCTGTCCTTTCACCCTGCGGGTCCCAGGGATCAAACTTAGGTCACTAGGCATGGCAGCAAGCACTTTTACTCAACAGTACCCATCTCACTGGCCCCACTCTCCCCCCATTTTTTTTAAACAGAAGATTTAAGTTTACACACTGAGAACCAATGAAAGTTTTCAAGATTGAACTCAGTGAGAACAGTTAGTGTGTAGGACAGCACAATATCAATAGCCTTACCCACCGGAAGAGAAAATGGGTCAGGAAGTATCTGAACAGCAAGTCCCAACAGAACAGAATCAGGAGCTTAAGATTTCTCCTAACTGATCAGACGCTAGTTCAAATGGTCACGACTTTTAGGTTTTAAATACAACACATATCATACATACTGAGGTTTAGTTATACAGTAATTTTCTCCTCTTTCATTGACCCC
>CABHPQ010152098.1:0-14755 GCA_902168405.1 Peromyscus aztecus | reverse complement strand
AAAAAAAAAAAAAAAAAACAAACCTAGCTGTTACTACAGAGGAGTTGGAAAAAGGGATTAGTGGTGTCCTACTCACCACAGTTCTCCAAAGGCAATCAGATACAGATGACTTCATAAGACAGTTCTAAGAAAACATTTAAAACCAAGTCATCCACTCTCACAAGAGCATAAAGAAGGCAACCTTCCAATCCTTCCCCAAAAGGAAAATAATGTTAATAATAAATCTTGATGTTGAAAGTTTTCTCTTCTTTAATCTATAGACAACTTGCACTTTAAAATACTGATGAAATTGTCTAAAACAAACATAAGCAACAACCAATATCATTTAAAAACAAATATAGGAGGAAACAGTTATGCAAGAAATACAGATTGATTAAAAATTAAGAATTAATCTTAACTCAAAATGAATCAGAGACATAACTGTATGATCTATATGAAAAAATAAAGTTATCCTCAGGCTACATTATATCAAATACGAAGTTTTGACAATGCAAATGAAATAACTGAAGGACAAAGAGGCACCCTGCAGAGTAGGCAAAAACATTTGCAAACTACCCATTAAGGGACTATTACCTAGAACTTATAAGAAATGTAAAATATCTCAACAGTAAAATAAAGAATAGTCCAATTAAAAAGTAGAGCAATGATTTGAGTAGATACTTCTTAAAAGAAGGTATGCAAATGGACAATGTGTACCAAAACATTTTCAACATCCCCATGATCAGGGAAGCATAGAGGAAAGCTACAAGGGTAGATCATCCCATGCTGGTGAGAATGGTTATTGCCAAAGTGATGAATAATGACCAATTCTTGTATACTGTTGATGGGAAATTAATATAGTTGCTGAAAAAACAGCATGGAAACTTCTGAAAGGACAAAAATAGAACTACTCCATGATGAAGATGTTCTACAACTGGGTATGTACCCAAAGGAAATCAAGTCAGTTTAAAGGGGATGCTTCACTCTCATCTCTATCGTTATCCTAGTCTCAACAATGAAGACATGAGATCAATGGAGATGTCCAGCAACAGGTGGGGGGCATAAAGTAAATATGGTGAATATACAAAATGGAGTCTCATGAAACTGAAGGACACCATGTTAAGTTAAACACGAGGGCTCAGGAGGACAATGACTGATGATTTTTCTCACTTGCATTAGTTAAAAAAGGTTGGTGTCCTAAAAAGAGAAAATAGGATAGTGGCATCTAAAGGCTACTGGAGGCAAAGGGGGGAAGAATAGAGGGATTGAAAAGATGTTTCTAAAATACAGTTGGAGGGAATTAAATTCCAGTGATCTGCAATAGAGTAGGGTATCTATGGTTTACAATAATTTGTTATTCATTTATAAAGAGTAGAGGAGAAAAGTGTAACGATTAATAAATTTTCTGGGAGAGGAAATGTTAGTTGCATCAGTTTGATTGTTACACAGTGCATTCATGGCTTAGATTATTGCCCTGTGCAATGCATAGATACAGTGTATGCTGAAAGTTTTGAAACGCACAGGAGGTCACAGCAAAGGTTAGGGCAGACATGCAACGTCAGTGTTAGGAAGTCCATTAGCATATTTCACCATATTAACAGATCTATGGAGAAAAGTCCAATGAGCATTTTCATTTTGCCAAGTTTAGCTCAAATTTCCAATAAAAAGCATAATCAATCAATGTTTTGTTAACATGATAAAAATAGATGCTTTATGCAGAAGCCTGTTTCTGTTCAATGAAAAAAAAATACAGAGTTTATTCTCTCGGAAGTGTGTCACCAAGCAAGGATGCTTACTCCTCTATCATTAACTATAAAACTGGAGAATGTTGGCCACAAATCCTCACAGTAGTGCAAGATTAGAGATGTAAAAACTAGAAAATGAGGGCCAGGTGGTGGTGGCACACACCTTTAATCCCAGCACTCGGGAGGCAGAGGCAGGTGGATCTCTGTGAGTTTGAGGCTAGCCTGGTCTACAGAGTGAGTTTCAGGACGGGCTCTAAAGCTACACAGAGAAACCCTGTGTCAAAAAACAAACAAACAAAAAAAAACCCAGAAAAGATGATTTAAAATTTTCTGTTTGAAGATGAAATGATATGGCTTCACACATTGAAAATCCATGAAAGCTTGTAGAAATATACTATGAATCATAAAAATGTTTAATAAAGTCATGCAATATTAAACTAATCTTTAAGAATCAATAGTATTTACATAGATTCACAGAATGAAGGACAAAATGTATGATTATCTCAATTGTAGATGCATAAAAAAGGATTTGACATGAAAAAAACTAGTCACCACATCAGAAACAGAAGGAAATGTCTCACATTTGTAATAAAGGTCATCTATGAAAAGCCCACATCTAATACCACACTCAATACTGAAAGACTGAACACTTGGCTGTTACAGTCAGGAACAAGGCTAGGATATCTCACTCTTAACACTTTTGTTCCACATAGTACTGAAAGTTCTCACCAAAGCAAATAGGCAAACAAAACAAACAAACAAAAAACTTACAAGACATCAAAATCAGAAAGGAGGAAATAAAATTATCAGAGAAATATAAATCAAAACCACAATGGCATATCATCTTACATTATTTAGGATGCTTACTGGGAGAGTTAGTGTTAACTATCAACATGACAAATTCTCTAGAAGGATCTTGGAAACGGGCTTCTGAACAGACCTGAGAGAGTTTACCTTGATTACATTAATTGAGATGGGATGTCCCAGGTGCTGTGGATGACACCACTCCCTACCTGGGATCTTTGACTATGTAAGTGGTCAAAGGGGTTGAGCAGTAACAGGCATTTATTGGTCTCTGCTTCTCAATTACAGATTCAATTTGATCATTGCTTCAAGCTCCCATTACCTTGGCTTCCTTCCTAGGATGAACTGTGCCCCTGACAATGATCCCTTTCCTAAGTTGCTTTTGTCATAGTAGTTAGTATTTTAACACACACACACACACACACACACACACACACACACACACGTATTGACAGTGTGAAGAAGTTAAAATAACATGGAAAAGATGATTGGGGGCTGGGTGGTAGCCTGCTTGGTATGGAGATATGCTCTACTACTTCAAAGTAGAAACCACAGGACACAAATGGACTGAGCAATAGGATAAAAGAAAATGGAGAAACAATCCTTAAAATTTGGTAAATGGTAATAGTAGTATTTCCAAAGAATTGGGGGGAAATTACCTATTAATAGAGTATTGAGATCCCAATAGCTACTTAAAATAAAATAAAACAGAAAAGCTTACATTGTTCACCAGTAGGATTGAAAATGGCTCAGAGATTTCAAATGAAAAGACTTTTACCAAAACAGGAACAAATTATTTTGTTAACCAAACTGGCAGAAGCCTTCTTACTACTAGGACTTCAATGCAAGACCACAAGTGGAGACTTTTCAAGGAGCTCGCCGAGTCAGTCGAAATATTAGTTTGGGGATGTCATTCCTTTTCAGTGGACTCCTGAATCCTGGAGAAAAGACTGACTCCAGGTCTAGTTCAGAGAGCAAGCAGAGGGAACTTTGGGGGTCAGTGGGGCAAGCAGACTGTGAAAGGGCTTGTTCACAAAATATGGCTATTTCCTGAGAGCTGGCCCTACTCACCACCTGGGACAAATTTAGGAAAATATGGACAATAAAATTCTGTTGTCAGCTGGCTCTAAGTGATTGTAAAATAGCAAACAAGTGACGTCCCGGGAGTTCACAGTGATTTTCTCCATTGTATGTGGTCCCCTCAGAAACTGTGAGCATTGGCTTAAATGGTGTGTAAGATCTTGTTCCTTCCTAGAACCTTGAAGTGACTCCCTCTTGTGTTTAGAAAGCACATTCGCACTGTATCTGCTGAGGCCTTCTTAGACCATCATCTTACTTCTCTGCATCCTTACCTCATGTGTTCTCACCTCACTTGGGGCCTTCTGACTTCTTTTCTTCTCCTGGAAAAGCCCTGCTGCTCCTTGGGGGTTGCATCCTTCATTTATTTCCTCAGTGACAGTTATAACAATCTTCAGTTATCTTGTGCCTTTCCTTTCTAATTATTTGTTACTTGTCTCTCTTGGGAGAATCTAACTTGAACAACAACAAAAGAGTCTCCTTCTCACTGTCAAGTTCTGAGTGTAGGGACTGGCAGAGGCGGAGAGTCTTTGGTTGCTTGCTGTTAAAGGAACAGTTCATAAGTAGATGCTGAGTACAAATCTCTTTCCTCTGCCTTACCATCCCAGTTTCTCCCCATCATGAGTCTTTGTATTTCTTCTCCCAGTTTTGTTGCCCTAACAGACTACAATTCACATGTGCTGAAGCCTACAAGCTTACACAGTAATACCTTCTATGGAGTTATCATGAAATCACTGTGTGTTATTACTGCTTTTCCTCTTGGAGGACCAAGAATAGAATAGTCTCTAGGAACCCCATGAAATCTACTTACAGATAAGAAAATTGAGGGCTGCTTGGCAGACTGTATAAATTGTCCAAAGCCACATAGGTAATTAGTCTTCTACCCGAAATTACAGCATATATCTCCAAATTGTCTATTCAGTGATGCCATGGTTAAATCTGGATTTGAAACTTGATGGGATTTAGAATCACCATGGAAACAAATCTCTGGGCATGCTTGTGGGGGACTATTTAGAGTAAGTTGATTAAGATGTGAAGGCCCTTCTTAATTCTGGGTGGCAAGAGTTCATGAACTGGAGACACAGAGTGAATAAAAAGGAAAAAGAAGCTGAACACAGGCATTCATTGCTCCCTTTAGGACTGCAGATGAATTGGGCCCATCCCTCCCACTCTACCTCTGTGTTTTTCCCACCATGATGGACTATATCCCACAGGACTATGAACAAACTCTTCTTTCCCTAAGTTGATTTTATCAGAGGTTTTGTTAAACCAACAGGACAAGTAACTAACAAGTGTTATTCTCCACACATTCTTTCTGGAAACTGGTTTATCCCTTAGCCCCCCAGTAAGCTCTCCCAAGAGTACTGCTGCAACCAAGAGGAAATGGCATAAGTATAGAATGAAGTCCTGGTGGTATCTTAAACTCATTCCATGTCCCCAGGAGGGAGAGTTTCATTGAGCTCCCAGCATCCCTGGGCTTTTTAGCAGAGTTTCTGAAATCATGAGTATGTCCTCCAAGTGAGATTGTCCTCAAATGACATTGTGTCTTTGGAGGCTAGATGCCAAGATATTGCTAGTGTGTTCGTTTATGGAATCTGCCATTCCCTAAGAACCACATTACCAACTGTAGGGATGGGAAAGTTACACCGGGAATTCCATGAGGATTGTTTCTGTATTTCTCATGTTTGTTCAAATGATAAATGAAAAGCTATCATCTATTTTTAAGCCTTTTGAGACTATTGACTCAAAAGAACAGGAAAGCCCTGTCAGGACAATTCTGTTTTATGAAAAAGTAGGGGTGGGGGCTTTGACTTTTCTTTAAATAGATGAGTCTAAGGGTTTTTTTTTTTTGTTGTTGTTGTTGCTTAAGAACTATGCAGTTATTTGGAGCTGAATGGCCTTGTCACCCTTGTAAATGAAACCCACTTGCAAGATAAGGTACAAAACCATAATTATGGGAAGTTCCTATGACAAAGAAATTCACTGAACTATGTAAAAGACTATAAAAATACACCCCAATATGTATGTTTCTCCCAAAAGGAGAAAGGAACTCTCTTATGGAAGAGTCTTTATTTTAATATTCATGAACAGAACATTGCCCTATTTTGTAGTCTGTTTCTCATCCCCCATTTAATTTTAATAATCTGTTTATCCAAATATTATATCCTCTTGGCTATCCATGTAGCCCAAAGCTGTTGGTATCATCAGAAAGATGATAAAAGCCAAGTATGTTCCTTTAGAAGCAATTTCATAAAAAGTCAGCTTCATATCACATTCAATTTATACATACCTTTTTTCAAGCCACATGGCTATGGAAAAACAGTTGACATGACTTTGAACAGGATGTTTGAAAGGAGCACAGGTCATGTGGGCCATTGCTGCTCTGTGTGGTCCTGGTGTTAGCAGTGCCAGTATCATCAGGGAGATTGCTTTAATTGTATGGTCCTTGGCTCTTCACAGATACACTGAATCAGAAGTTGTGTGATAAGTTCCTTTGGTGATGCCTGTAAATATGAAATGCTGATATTCTATGCTTGAGTTTGTTCTCTCTTTATAGACACAGAGATCATCATTGGCACCTGACCAAAGATGTAATTTTTTGAATATACATTCAAACTGTTGACTTGTCTTATTTAATTTCAATGACCCTTTTTATAGGCAAAACCTTGGTCGAATTTCAGAATAAAGATCATGTAGGGGTGGGAAGAGGAGGGGGAAGAAGAGGAGGATGACATGGAAGAAGAGAAAGAGAGAAAGAGAGAGAAAGAACAAACACAGGTACTGTTATAACTGTGTCTACCATCTCACACTTTTTCTACATAGGCCAGCTGTTATTTCTCCTATACCAAAGGATACCTCCTTTCTAAAAATCATGAGATGAGGGAAGAAGTGGTCTGGAAGATGGCATTAGTATTTCCAGTTACTCTTTCCTGTCTCTTAGTGAGAGGTGTTTTCACCCTCATCTTTCATTGTGAGGATTAGTGTTTTTCCAGAGAAGTATGTTTCCTATTGATGCCAGTCTTGGTCAGATCACCTATATTATGCAAGGAAATGTTGACATTCAAGTAGTCATCAGAAAGTTTTGGCTAGCCTTATTGCTCTTTTATTCAGTCTTGAGGAGAGAGAAATTCCTTTTTTAACCAGATTCTCAAATAAATAAACCCTCCAAAACAGTGAAGCAGCCACTAAGAGGTAAAATGCATGAGAAGTGAGTCTGCACTTAAAAGGCACTGAAATTGTGGGGTTGCTTTTTATGGTACTTTAACCTAAGGAAAGTTGGTACAGCAGGTGCTAATCTGTGAGCTATTAGCATCAAAGGTAATTATAACATTTTAATTGAGAACAAATGTTTTATAAGATAAGACGTTCTCTGAACCGTTCATTATGCTGCAAATGATGAGAAAAACAAGCAGAAGTAATCTTATTTTGAGAGTCCATAGGACCTAATGAAGGGCCAATGTATTCATCCACCTGACCTCAGACATCAAGAAGACTCTTGTAATGTTTCAGTACGTGGGTTTCCATGACTACATTGTAATGAACCTGGACCACTGATGGTCTATCAGGCTGTTCAGTGCCACAGACAACTTACAGCTTCTTTGTCCCTCTGAAATGATTGGTTTCACACTTGACCTATTTATTCTCAATCCAGTGTCAGAATTATCTTGGAAACAAAGTTAAAACTTTCCATGTATTTGGCAAAGGATCACAATCAGCAGATTAACAAAAGAGAACATTGTAGAAAAACGGTTAAGTCATTTGGAATTCCTTTAGTAAAATGTTAAATGAGCAGCACTTTTTTTTATGTTAGAGCCTAATTTCTAAATTTAACTTTATGTACAAATTGATACGTAATAGGATTCCAAATTCTGAGATCAATTGTCAGTGTTGAAAGTGAGAATGGCTCACATTTTATACGTTCTTGGAATCAACATACTGAAATATTAATAATATCTGATTTCTCTCATTAACCTGGGACAGAGATATGGGGCCTTCTTATTTTACATGCAGACATGACTCAGTGTGATACGGTGACTAGCCACAGCTACAGGGCCAGTGGAAGAAGTTAGTACATTAGTACAAAGTTAAACCACTCTTAAAAGCAGGAATTTTTCTTAATTTATAAAATTTAAGGTGTTCTTACTTGGTTGAGATTCACATAGGTCAAGAGATTAAGTGGAAAGATCTGGGGGTGGGGGTAGATGCAGCAGAGCCCCAAAAACCTACAAGGAGGAGACTGTGTCTGCAGTAGGCCTGAGAACAGTGACATCAATGAGTCTGCTTTTCCCCATTTCTGCAGCTCAGAGTCTGGAGCTCCCAATATGGTTTCAAGAAAGCCTACATGAATTCTGGCTCTGATACAACTAGATATAGGGCTTTGCTTAGTCCCTTCAGCTTTCTCACATGAAAATATGGGAGTTAGTGATACATCCAGGTCTTTTGAAGGGCCAGGTGAGATCACTCATGTGGTATTTCCTTGTGGATCTGCTGTAGACACTAGCTTCTATAATCATGAAAGAGAAAAATTTCTCTGCCTTCGCTGCTGTCACACTGACCTGGTGGGAATGGATTGCCTAAGTCTTCTCCTGCTTCACTGGTCTTATCCTGGAGTTTTCCCTAAATCTCATTTTCACTACTTACATGTGTGTTTTGACAGGCTCTTGCTGACACAGGTTTCATATGGCCTTAGGGAGTCCAAGAATAGCCATGCTGGTGCTGAGTGGGAAAAACCCAGTGAGCCTGTGAGCATTGTCTGGAAGAGATTCCACTGGGAACCACCGTCCTTGAACTTGACCTTGACGATTTCTTTCTGTCTACTTCCTAGTTTCTTTTCCAGAATCTTATTCTTTGCCCCAATCTTCTCTCTGGTAGCAGTTTTACAAGAATTAAATTAAAATAATTAAATTAAATTAAAAGCCGTCTAGAGATAATTCTGTAAGTCTTTATTGGGGCTGGGAATGTAGAATGCTTCTTCACAGATTATCTGATGTTCACAAAGGCTTAGGTCTACCCAATAGTCAAGCCAGACCTACTGGTAAGGGAGCAGGTATAAGTTCTTCAGTGTCTCATCTCAAGTTTAGACTCACTCTTGACAGAGCAAAATCCACTTCCACTTCTGCTGTCATTAAGCACAATTCTAAGGTCTTTCTCTGTCACTCCATCACCTGACAGGCATTGTGATGTCTTGGTTCTAACAGACACTTAAGAAGAAAAATCCAGCCAATTAAAAAGGATATGTTTTTGCCCAAAGAATCAGTAGCCCTTGGATGTTTCCATCTAACTATAAAACATGTAAAGAGAGCTCCAGTATGTACAAAACTTATGATAGGAACTGCCATTTTAATGACAAATAGAATGTTTCCTGCTCTCAGCAGACTTCCAAAGATGTCTCTTATAAAGTCACTTAAGACTATAGATTTTATGACTGGGGCTACTCAAAGACTTCGACCAGCAACAGGAGGCAGGGGGCACAGTATTATAAAGTAAGGCTAGATGGGAAGTTGTCTGAGCATGTTTATGGAATTTTGACTTGTAGACCATGTAAACAGTTTTTATATTTATTAAGTAAATTAGATTAAGAAGAAGAATACAAGGAGGGCAGCTTGGGTATGATGTGCATTGGAAAGGGCTCATAACAATTTTGAAGTAGATAGATGCATTTTTTTTTCTGTCATTTACAAAAATGGTTTCCACATAGTCTAAAAAGTTGAGTAAATGATTGAATGTTTAAACCCTTACCATCATTAATGTTCTCCCCAAACCACAGACAGTTGCTCTATCTATATAACCTGTCTAAATGGGGGACCATGTGAGGGCCCGCAGGCTTGAAAGACAAGAGGAAGTTACTGTGATGTGAATAACAGTGACCACTAGCAAGCTATTCTTCCTCCCTGACTATCACTTATAAATTGAGAAAGAATTTCCCTGTAAATATCAAGATTATTTCCCAAGTCAGGATGCCGAAATTGCTGAAAGCATATTGGAGCACTGTGTCTGCGTATTTGGGAGTTGTCATTTTTAAAGAGTGTAACTCTTCAGTCAGCCAATGACTCTTTCACAATGAAAATGCCATGCCTAGACCGTGGAATTTATTAATTGATCTTCCTGTTGTGGACATTCACCATAAAATATTCACAGCCTCTGCCTGATAACCCCTGACCTTTCTCTCTCATGGGAAAAAGAGAGGATTGCTCAGAAGAATAACCTTCCTACTTGGGTCAACAAGAGCTGCAACTGGTTCTAAGGAGGGTGTCTTATTGCTGTCAAATTGACCGGGATTGTCACACATGAAGCCGGCTGTCACTGCATCTTGCTTAGAGCCAACCCCTTAGCTGGCTGAGTCAAGCTGTGCTGACTACCAGTGAGAGAATTTTAATGTGAGGGATGACAGAGGCCTTGGAGTTAATGTGTGCATGGAGGTGACAGTTTTGAATGTCAGCCAAAGCACAAAGATCTGTCTGAAATTAATTTGGGTGGAGGGGAGAAAGTCAGGGGAAGATGGAGAGAAATAGCATGAGGGACAATTGAGATAGGTTGAGTCGAATCCGCTACCATCTGCTACGAAGGCAAGTACATTCTGTGAACAGAATGTCTGAGCTTGAGAAATAGAAAAACAAAAAAGCGAAAAACAAAGGCTATTGGCTCCCTCTGGTAATCGTTGGTTTAATGTCCCATCCTCCTGTGCAGTTTGCTACATTTGCAGGTCAGCAACCCCACCCATCTCCCCTTATTCAAATAAAGCTGCAAAAAGCAAAGATGCCTCTCCCACTGAAATAACTCAGAACTAAACACTCAGAGGCAACACTTGGATTTGTAGTGATAAAAGGAGTCACCTGTGTTTTATTTACCTTGGTTTCCCTTTGATAGGACTGCTCATTAAAAACTCTAACCATTTTCCCCAACTATAAAGGGAGCAGATAGAATTCAGGCTGCTAATCAGGCGGCCTTACAATGGCAGGTTGTTTGAGGAGATTCCATGTAATCACAGAAGTCCTTCAGAGTAAAAAGCAAAAGCAAAAAAAAAAAAAAAAAAACAACAGTGAAAAACAACGATAGAAACAAATTTGGTGAAAACAGTGTGCACTGTTGCCTGTGAAGATGTTGGTCTTCCATGAGACAAGAAATATGAGCCATTTTTTGAAGTAAGAAGTGAAGGAAATGGTTACCTTTAGCCCTTCCAAAAGAAATATGGGCTTCCTAATACCTTAATTTTAGTCTACTCATATCAGACCTGGGAACTATGGGACCTATATGGGAATTTTGTACTGTTTGAAATTTTTAGGTTTATAGTCATTTTCTGCATCAGCATCAGGAAACTGACACTGGCCTTTCAGACCTTTCATGGTATGGCTGTTTGCCCTCCATTTCCCTACATGAATCCTGCTTCTGAATTCTGAACGCTGACTCCTAAACACAGCTTATACCTTACAAACACCGACATTCTGTGTCTGAATGAAACTTACCCACCCTGAGGGTTGGTGAGGATTTGGCTAGTTGGTGCTAGGAAGGAGACTTGGGGCCTGGGAAAGTTTGCTATATGACATGGGTGGAGAGGAAAGTCAGAGTTTGCATCCTTGAGAAAGGCCAGAAACCAAAGAAGAAACCTTGGCCAGGAATCACAGGTAGGGGACAAGACCAAAGGGTGGAGAACACAGCCAGAGATGGGCAGGACAATTTGCAGGAAATTAATGTCAGTGTTTCTCGAGGGGTATCTCACTTATGTTTTGTAGTGGGCCAGTGTGAGGCTCCTTTGTGTTGACTCAATAGTGATGTTAGTAGGTAGCTCTGAATGTCCTCAGTCATCTTCACCTGCCCCAGTTCTCTCCCTTGGTCAAGCCCAGCTCACATCCAACCTCTATAATGTTTTTCCTGCATCTTTCTGTCCCACTTTTCTTTTCTTTGAAGACTAAGTGTTCATGTACTTTATTTGGTATTTAAACATCCTTATTTTTAGTTAAACCAAAATATTACATGTATGAATGTAGAAACTCACATAATACAACAAAATATAAAGTAGACACAGACGACTATTTAGAATCTGGCCATCTAATCACTGTGGTGTTATTTTAGAATTTATCCTTCTGGACTGATAATGTTTCTGAAATTAAATGTTAAATTATGTACAGTTCATTTGACATTCATGATACTTATAGCATTATTTTACATCTAAATTTCCAACAAGGTCAAGTTATAGGTGTCTTAAGACAAAAGAAAAGGTTTTAGATATTGTTGCTATTTTCACAGATGGCTCAAGTAGTACACTGTATGTTTTAGTGGCTAAATAAATATGAATTGACTAAAAAGCTAGGACCAGAAAACCTAGAAACCCTTCCTCCCCTCAGATGGAGACCAGTCATTCATCATTGGCATGCTTTCAAATTTTAACAAGTATTTCTAACAATTCCTTCTACATAAACAATTTTTAAAAAGTTCCACCGCTGTTATTTTCATAGTGGTCAGGTTATTATGAACCCAGAGATTTGTCAATTAACATCAGAATTACTTGTTAAAATGAGAAAGGAGATAGACAGAGATAGGGTCCTTGTTAACTCATTAATATTCTCTATAATGAAAAATGTTGCAGGAGAGAAATAGCCGCGGTAATACGTGTCATCAATCTAGCCAGGAAAAGTGATACCATTTGTTATCTTTACGGAGTTCTTCTGTTCGCTAGTCAGTTACTGGGTGTATTTATCAAATGCCCGGTTGGAGCTTTATGCTGTGCTGTCTCTCTGAGCTGCATATTACTTTAGACCCATTCACTTATTCATTCATTCATTCATCACTATTCATTTTTTAACCTGCATGACTGGAGTGCATTTTGCACAAGTCGTTGCAACAAGTGCTGGAGAAATGAAAGAGTAAGACAGTTTTATCCTTGACATTGTCAGTGGAGGGGAAAGCCTCCAAACCAGACAAGACCTGAGAGGGTATGGACCTGAATGTTGATGAGACAAGCACAAGTAGGCTGGTAATCCTGACCCTCAGAGAGTTTAGAGTTGAAGAGCAGGGAGGATCGTGCAAAGTAAAATGTCATCTTCTGACTGCAATGCTAGGCTCAATTAGGCAGAAACAGAACATGGGCTCAGCCCAGAGCAAAGTCTGCACGTTGAAGTGCTGGGATTCGCTCGTGATGTGGAAGCTGCCGGAGCAGCCAGCAAATGTGGTAAGCACTGGGGTTGGGGAAGTGGCTCAGTTGGTAAAGTGTCCACTTGGCAAGCACATAGACCTGAGTTTAAAGCCCCCCACCCCCCCCCCCCCACCCCCCGCCATATTAAAATGTTGAGGACAAAGTCGTTTGCCTGTAATCTCATCTCTGGGGAGGCTGAGACAGGAGGACCCCTGGGATTGCTGGCCAGCTAGTTTTGCCCAATTGAGGAGCTCTGGTTCTCCAGTGAGACTTTATCTCAGAGCACTAGGTGATGGGCTGCCAAGGCCAATGACACAGCAGGTAAAAGGCACAGGCTGCGAGGCCTGACACACTGAACCTAATCCCCAGGACCCACATACTGACTCCCACAAGTTGTCCTCTGACCTTGGCATTGGTACTGCGGCATGTGCCAACCTTCTTCACCCTACATACTCTCGGTGTATACAACATAAATACTTTAAAATGTGTATTCAGAATGTTTTAACTAAAGTAGAGAGATATTCAGGAAGGCACATGTCAAAGCCTGGCCTCTACACGCACACTTGCATATAGACTCACAATGGCAAATAAGAATAAGTGATGCTGGACCAATTTTCTAGGGTTTTCTAGGGTTAACACTGAGAGCCATCAGAAGCCAGATGGCTTACACAACACACTGATTTTGTTAGTGTTTTGGAGGTTAAAAGTTGAAACTCGGGGGTTGTGGAAATGGCTCAGTGGATAAAAGGACTACTTCACAAGCATGAGGTTCTGTTTTTTATTTTTTATTTTTATTTTTTATTTTTTTTGGTTTTTCGAGACAGGGTTTCTCTGTGTAGTTTTGCACCTTTCCTAGAACTCACTTTGTAGACCAGGCCAGCCTCGAACTCACAGAGATTCACTTGCCTCCCGAGTGCTGGGATTAAAGGCGTGCGCCACCACGCCCGGCTTGTTTTGTTTTTTGTTTGTTTTTTTGTTTTTAAATTCCAAACATAATATAAAATGCAGGCATGGCTGCACATACCTGTAACCTCAGTTCTGGAGAGCAGAGACAAGAGGATCCTGGGATCTTGCTATCTAGATTGTGTACCTGAAAGAGCCAACTCCAGGTTCAAAGAGAAAAACTCTGTATCATAAAATAAGGTGAGGAGCAGAGGAGGCAGATACTCAGTGTCAACCTCTGGCCCCTACCTAAGCACACACCAGGGGCGCACACCTACACACTGTATGCACATGCATGTACACACACATACACACAGAGAAAAAGAAAAAGTCTGAGCTCAGGGTGTCCCTCATGGTTAGTTGCTCTAAGGATTCTTCCAGGCTGATGGATGCTGAGCTTTGTCTCTAATCTTCTCTCTGTGTGTCTTACTTTCTTTTTAGAAAGGTATCAGTCATATTGGCTAAGGGCCCACCCGTATGACCTCATTCTAACGTAACCATCCCTATAAAGACCCTATATTCAGGCAGAGTCACATTCTGAAGGACTGAACTTTATAGCCCGTAACAAACAACAAGGGCGGGTCTCAAAGAGCCCAGAAAGCTGAGTCCCCCCAGTGAAAGCAAGTCAAATGCAGCAGGGGGCAGCTAGCCAGGTGCTGACTTAAGAGCTCCAGTGAGGGAGGGCTTGGTCACACCGAGTTTCATCTGTCAGGTGCTCACACGCTGCTGGATGGGCACGCGCATCAGTGTGAAGGAATGCAAGCCAGACTACTTTTAAGGCTGTTTGAAACATTTCTTATTGCTTCTTGCTGTCAAGGCCAACCATGTGTTCTAGAATTGGGGGGACGAGGGGAGGAAGCAGGAGGAGAGACACAGTCTTCTTCCCCATGAAACCACAGACCTAGTAATTGGAAAATACTAAATTATTAAAGAAATGCCACTATAATCTTTAAAATATAATATTACAATGTTAGTACCTCAGAGTAGGACTAAGATTACTGTTTCATAAGATGAGTTATTTTAACTGATTTTTAAACTAATTAAAAAAAAGATTAATTTAATTCTTATTTTGTGTGTG
>CABHPQ010152097.1:0-11162 GCA_902168405.1 Peromyscus aztecus | reverse complement strand
GTGTGTGTGTGTGTGTGTGTGTGTGTGTGTGTGTGTGTGTGTGTGTACATGCAGAGAAGCCAAGTACCTGGAGTTTTCTCCAGTCCTGCCCAGGCCCACAGCCGCTCAGACCCAAATAAACACATAGAGGCTTATATTAATTAAAACTGTATGGCCTAATGACTCAGGCTTATTGCTAGCTAGATCTTACATCTTAAATTAACCCGTTTCTATAAATCTATACCTTGCCACCTGGCTCATGGCTTACCAGTATCTTTACATCTTGCTTCTCATGGCGGCGGCTGGCAGTGTCTCTCCATTCTGCCTTTCTCCTTCCTCCTCTCTAGTTAGAATGTCCCACCTAACCCTATTCTGCCTCACCATTGGCCAAACAGCTTTATTTATCAACCAATCAGAGCAACATATTTTCACAGCATACAAAAAGACACTCCCATCATGTGATGATAATTCAACAGTCTGGAAATGTCCCTCGGAAGTGCAGATGTGAGCTGAGCATCTCAGGCAGGGTGGGGAAGGGCGAGCATCGTGAATGAGGGCATCCTTCCTCCAGTGGAGTAAGACCACAGTGACCTGAAAGTCGAGAGAAAAGAACTTTCTGGAAGGTCATAGTGGTCAGCCACAGCCAATATTGCGGGGGTACCTGAACATAAAAATGGAGTAAAAATCTTTCAGGAAAGTTTTGCTATTTATTTATTTATTTATTTTAGGGTGGTGAGTCAGATGCCGCATTTCCAGGAGTTCAGCAAAGAGGCAGAGGCAGAGCCTGCTTTTGCATGAATTTAAGAAATCTGTCAGAAAGAGCAAGTTGAGAAATAGGATGAGAGCTTGGAGAGGCAAAGGGGTCAAGTGAAGCTTTTTCAAGTTGGGAAATGCCTGCTTCTATTTAAAGATGCTATGAAAAGAGTCTGTAAAAACTAAGAGGTTGTCTATACCAGAGAGGACCCACCACATAGAAGAGAAGGGTCCCCTGGGAATAAGAAGGCTCCTCACCTAAGAGAAGGGCAATGCCTGATTTCTAGTTCCAGAGAGATGTGAGGAGGAATTCTGGGACAGATGTGGTGAAGAATGAGGGATGACCTTAATCACTTTAAGCACATATGAGGTAAGAATGAATCACAGCAGTGTTTTATGAAATAAAATGTATATGCACATTTCCTGGGGATTCTGTTAAATTCTACATCCAGATTCAGAACGTTTGGGCTGAGGCCCAGGGCTACATTTGATTATAACATCTGGCTATGGAGAGCCCCAGGAGATGGAAACAGACAACACGGAGGAGAGGAGAAAGCATCCTAGAGGAGGATGGAGCCCATATCTCCAGAGTGAAAGGGCTTACTAGCAGGATGAGTCAGGAGGAAAGGCCAACACAGAAATGAAACTTGGCAATTTTTCAGAATAAGGAGATGTGATATCCTTTCTAGAGATGACAACTAAAACATCCACAAAATTATAAAGTAAAAAGTGACCGTAGGCTTTATAATAAATTCAAGACCTCTAGTATCAACAGTGTTCTTGAAACTGGGTTTTATATACCTAGCCAAACTATCACTCCATCAAGAGGAGTTGGGGCTTATACCCAGTCAAACTATCACTCACTCCATTGGGAGGATACTTTGATATAAAACACAACTTTGTTTGCTTTGAGACAGAGTCTTGCTTTGTACCTCAGGTTGAATTAAAACCTATGACCCATCTTTCTCTCTCTCTCTCTGAATGCTGGGATCATAGTCAATGTGTCACCATCTCTAGCAAACCAAGGTTCTGTGATGAAGAATCTTAAGGATTCTATGTGTCCTAACAGTTTCTCACATCATCTTTCAATGAGTCTCTCGGCATAATGGTAGTCTGATGTAGTGTAGATCACCAGATCTTTCTCTAGAAGTCTGAAGTTGAGTAACACAGGGGAAAATGTGATGCATAGTGACCCAGGAATGGGGGTAAACATACACACACACACACACACACACACACACAATATCAAAAGAAAAAGGTTTCTGAACATGCAACAAACAAAAATTGACTCAAACCAAATGTGCTTATCAGTGTTGCATCACACAGCTTCACTGCAGCCTTGTTTCTGAACATACAACATGTATACTCTTCACTGCCCATGTTGTCTCTCCATGTAACACCAACTAATATTGTAGAATATTGTTTTAAGATGTGTTACATTTGTTTATGATGTGGAACATTTGTTTAATGATGCAAAGATGTGCCGCATTCTTTTATGTTGCATTTGCTTAACTCTGTGAAGCTGTGTTACTTTACCTTTCTAAAACACCTGATGGTCTAATAAAGAGCTGAATGGTCAATAGTGAGAAAAGATAGGCAGGGCTGGCAGGCAGAGAGAATAAATAGGAGGAGAAATAGGAAAGCAAGAGAAGTCAAGCGGTGAGAAAAGAAGGGGCCAGCCACACAGCCACACAGCCACACAGCCATACAAACAGCCACGGAGTATGAGTGAAAGTAAGATATACAGAAATAAGAAAAGGAAAAAGCCCAGAGGCAAAAGGCAGATGGGGTAATTTAAGAAAAGTTGGCAAGAAACAACCCAAGCTAAGGCTGGGCATTCATAAGTAATAATAAGCCTCCGTGTGATTTATTTGGGAGATGGGTGGTGGGCCCCCAAAGAGCAAAGAGCAAAAGATTAAAAAACAACCAATTACAAACTAACATGCCAGAAATGCCATGACTCAGGTCTGAGACTGTTGTATGCTATGAATTGTGGTGCTTTTTACCGTACACAGAATTTTCTGGCTATAATTATAGAAACAGAATGGTCTAATTATAGAAAACAAGGACTTTTAATATTTTGTGCTGTCATTTCTCAGGATGTATCAAATTAGTATATCTTTGGATGGTATCCCCTTAGAATGTTTTGAGTTTAAAAATTTCTGTTTGAGTTGCCGACTTGAGTTTCATTTTGAAAAAGATTTTAAAGTGAATTTTGGCTTGGGATTAGGACAGAATTTCCAACAATTTCTGAAATGGCCCAAAACGTACTTCTAAAGTTTTGTATTACATATTTATGCAAAGCAGAGTTTTCAGCATTGATGACTATAAAATCAAAATATTGATCAACTCTGAAAAATATTGAAGATGCTCTACATCCTGCAGTACCAAATATTCAGCTAAGATTTGACTCTTTATGTAAAAATAAACAATCAGACCCATCTCATTAGAATGCACTGGTGTATTTGTAGCAAATAATTCCTTCAAAATAATTCCTTTGGAACTTACTAGCAGGGAAGGTTTAACTTGTTTAGCTGTTTTACACATCTATATTCCTAGCTGCACAAAATTTTTTCAAGTATACAGTGGTTGTGAGCCAAAAAAGTTTAAGAAGGTCTGTGTTAGACTCCCCAAGTGTGAACCCAGAGTCAATGGTCCTGGAGTATAGAAGGTGTTCCCACAAACTGGGCTGATCTGTACCAGAGACAGAGATGTGTTCTCTACCTCACTTTTATATTTCATAGATTCTGGCTAAGTACAATTTATTTTTAGCCAGATTGAAGTCAGGTTTGGGGAAGTTAGGGCAATAACAGTGAGCTACCATCTTTAGATGTCTTGAGATAAGCATGGAGGTACTGGCCAGTACTTGTGTCTGCAAGACAAGCACATCTGGGCAAGGTGTGCACTTACCCAATCCAAAGGCCGGAAGGATGCATGCATGAGCTGTTTTTCTCTGCTTCTAGAGCAAGAACTAGCAAACATTTGCAAAGGACCAGATACTTAATATCTGAATGTATTTGTAGGGCAAAAGGCCTCTGTTACAACTAGGTAACCCTCCTTAAATACAACATCTAGCTTCTGAGAGCCCACAAGAAATAGGAACAGAGAACACCAAGGACAGGAAGAAGTGTCTTGGAGGAGAATGAAGCCCAACCTTACAGGAAAAGGGCTAAACTAATGGCAGACAATATACAAATGAATAGGAATGGTGAGTTTCAATAAAACTTTATTTATAAACACAGAGAGAAGCCCAGATTCAGGTCATGGCTGTAATATGCCAACCCTTGCTCTACAGAGACTTCTACTTCCATTATCTTGAGAACTGCCAGATCATTTGAAAATGTTAAGTAACCACGGAGAAATGAACATTAATAAAAATGGCTAATGTTATGGAGAGCTTATTTGGTGTCAGACCTTTTATTATCTCCTTCGATCTTCCTAACCTTACAATGTGCCTGCTGCTTTTATCAGCCTTACTTCATACATGAAGAAATTAACACTTAGATCTCCCTCTGAGACTCTGTCCAAGCCCATCTTCAGCCTTGGATCTTGCTTTCAAAAAAGAAAGCCTCCATTACCTCAAGTTCTGGCTCACGCTGGTCCAGGAACATAAACAGAATCATGTTTTATGTGTACTGACTTTTTTAAAATGCTATAAAGTTTTACAAAGAGAAAACTCCATTTCAGAAAGAAAGCAAGCATGCCCGCCTCATTCAGAGCTGAACACAAATGTGTATCTCATGCATAGCCGTTGAGAAGTGACCTGGGCCCTCGGCACTTTCACCCCTCAGTGCCTTTAGGTTGCAAAACCTCACTTCGCAGAAATGAAATGAGTGCACGTGGTTGTGTGTACTACAGACATTCATCAAACATTGGGTTAATTTTTAGAGATTAGTGTTTGCTGTGAATCCAGATATCAGAAAACACACATTTGAGGTGTAAATAGCTTAATTTGCAAGGTCAGAATAAGCAAAGACACAGTAATGGAATAGAGAGGCTGTCCATACTGGATGCATGTATTCTCTCATTGTTTTAATTACTTTGAGCATGTATCCAACACTGGTCTCCACGGGGAGGGGGGGGGATCACTGCCTTTGAGGGGCTTGCAGTCCATCGAGGGAAGATGGGCAGTTAATAACTAGACAAGTTAAAGTGAGAGATTGTAGCCCAGTCTATCAGTTGGTGGTAAAGATGTTAAAATGAGGTTCAGAGATAACTCAGTTGGTCAAGTTCTTGTTGGGCAAGCACAAGGACATGGATTCCATCCCCGGTACCTGCACAAAAAGCTGGACATGGTGGCACATGTTTGTCACCCCAGCACCAGGGAGGTAGAGACAGGCAAGACTCTGGGACTCACTGGCCAGCCAGCTTCACTCAACCTGCAAAGTCCCAGAGGGACCCTCCAAAAACAAGATGAGTGGTGGCAGTGATGGCTAGTGCTGTCAATTGATAGCATCTAGAATCACCTAGAAGATGGCATCTGAGCATGCCTATGAGAGCTTGGATTGTGTTAACTGATGGAGAGAGGCTCATACTAAGCAGACTGGGGGAATTCCATGGCTGGAATCCTGGCTGTAAAAATGCAGAAAGGGTACTAAGCAACAGCAGTGTTCATCCCATTCTGTTTCCTTATTTGTGGACATGATGTGACCAGCTGTTTCTGCCGCTTTTACGTCCCCATTATGAGAGGCTACCCTTGAACTATAAACTAGAACAAACCCTTTCTCTCTTAAGTGACTTTTGTCAGAGTATTTTACCACCGCAATAGGGAGAGAAACTGGGGCATCACCTGAGGAGGAAGGGTACCTGAAGGTGTCATCTGCCTCCCCTAACACACCTGCACACAATCTGAACACACAGAAGCACATGTACACTCACAGACATGCACACCCCCTCACACACATATAGATATCAGTAAGAGAAAATTGGAATGGAGAGAGAGAGAGAGAGAGTTGGTCACCTGTGTGCACATTTGGACTGGTAAGCCACAACGGGACAGAGAGGCCAGGTGCCCACTGCTTTTCTCAAGCTGAATGCTTTGAATATCTCTCTAGAGTGGGATTGCTCTTTCAGAATGATTGGCAGCAAGGCCTCACTGGTCAGGTACCATTTAAAAGATGTTGCTGTGAAAGCAAAGGGGTGAGCCCCCCGGCCATTTGGAGAGAGGGCAGCACAAGCTTGGGGAGCAACAAGAGCAAAGTCCAGGGGCAGGCCTGCATGTAGCAGGCTGAAAGGGGGCAGGCAGGTCAGCTCTGTGCTTGGAACTCTGATCAAAGGCACTCGCCCTTTGAGATGTAAGAACCTAGCTCTGGTGGCCCCGAAGGGCAGATCCACTGGTTCCCTCTTGTTCTAAGCAGAGTAACGAAACATGGCTCGAGTTAGAGTTTATCACTCTGCGTCTGAATGGTCCTAAATGATTCTAAATCTTCATCCAATTCAAAGATCAATGACCCAGCCCCCCAGAGGCAGGTTTCTCTGTGGTTACATGCTCATGCACTTTATGGCAGACACATTAAAGACATTGTCGAAGAAAACGACTCCCACTTTTGCTTTTGCAACTATCACCAAGTACTCCTTTGATCCCAGCCAGCTTCCTCCTCCTAGGGGCTTTCCACGCACATTTAGAGCTCCCTCTACTGTCCAGTGCTATTCAGCATCCTGCTGGGAGCCCACTCAGGATGTGAGAACCTCAAGCTCCTCGTAGCAGGAACAGTCCTAGTTACAAAAGATGCCTATCTTTTCTCACGCACTCTCTTTCTGTCCCAGACTAGCCTACATTTACCAGCTTTATTGTTTAAAAATCCTGTCTCCTGTGGTCTCTTAACCTCTATTTTCTCCGGCTTGCATCTGGCTCCCAACCAACATAGCTGTATTTCCATCCTGGTGTCTGTGCTTGGAGAAGCTTCTCAGTCTCTCCAAGTCTCCAGCTCTCTTTTCCTAGGGAACGAGTGGACACTGGCAGGAAAGAGGAGGTGTTTTAACCCCAGCAGATCCATCCCAGGGCTTGGAAGCCAGGAGCCCAAACTGTGTGGGTTTGGGCCTTGGCACAGAGAGGCTAAAAGTGCTGGCTGCCCCAAAACTAGACAGGGGTGAGCACCACCCCTTCTAAGGCCCTTTCTCCTAAGGGAAGGAAAGAAAAATTTAATGAGTAATTTAGAAGGCCTGTGTGAGGTTTGCACTAAATTCACAAATCAAAGTTGTCAGTGTGATAGTAAGGCCTTCAGAAGGTGATAGGATTTAGATGAAGTCGTGGGAGCAAGAAGCAGGGGATGGGTCTGCGCCTTCCCTCCCTTTTCCATATCCTCCCTCCCTCCCTTCCTCCCTCCCTTCCTTTCTGTGGAAGTAGGGTCTCCTGTACACCAGACTAGCCTCAAACTTGTTATGTATCCAAGAATGACCTTGATCTTGCCATTCTCGACCCCCCATCTTTTCCTGAGTGCTGGAATACAGGTGTACCACCATGTCCAGTTTATACGGTGCTGGGAACTGAACCCAGGATTTCATGCTTGCTAGACAAACATTCTTCTACCAACCAAGCTAAGATGAGGAAGAGCAAGGTATGATGGCTCAAGCCTGTAATCCCAGCACATGGAGACTGAGGCAGGAGATTGGCAGGTTTTGAAGTCAACTTGGGCTACACAGCAAAACCCTGTCCCAGAAAAGAGGAGACCACAGGTTGTCCATGCCAAGAAGAGTCTCACTAGAAACCGAATCAGCTAGGACCTTGATCTTGAACTTCCTGGGCCCCAGAACTGTAAGAAACAAGTATCTGCTGCTTGAGCCACCCTGTCTGTTCAGTTCATCATGGTTGCCAAGCTGACCAAGACCTTCCTTCTAGGACCTTCCTCTTTCTACGGGAGATAATAAACCACATTTCTCCATCTTTCGACAGACCAACATGGAAGAGACTACTCCTCACAATTCACTAGAAGACTTGTTTTAGGGCTTGGATGGGAAATGCCTACACCACTGCACTGCACATGTACTTGGTCTCGAGCTGGTGGCGCTGTTTGGAGAGGTAAAACCTTTGCAACTGTAGTGTCTTGCTGGGGGTAGGGGTGGGGATGAGGGTAGGGGTGGGGATGAGGGCAGGGGTGGGGATGAGGGCAGGGGTGGGCTTGAAGGTGATATCCCAGGAAAGCCCCACCCCCTGCTTGCCAGTCTACCAAGCTGTGAACAGGACATAGCACAAGCTCCCATTGCTACAGAGACAGTCCTCTCAGCCACCATCTCAGCCATGATGGATTGTTCTCCCTAATACTATAAGCTAAAATAAGCCTCTCCTTTCTTAAGTTGCATCTGGCAGGTATTTTGTCAAGGTGATGAGAAAATTTACTAATATATCTATATTTCAAGACAAGACGTTTTCTCGGTTCCTGTAGGTGGAGAAAATGATGCTCTTCTAAAGGTCCCTGCTCTGGTGAGGGGGGCAGTCTGCCCAGCCCTATCTACAGCACCCTGAGTTCTGATGGAGAGAGAACTATACCAAGAAGGCGATGCTGAAACTTGTGTTGGGAAGGATACACAGTGTTTGTACTTTCGCTTTGAAAATCCATAGCTTGGGGACCACTTCAGCCCTGACTCTTCTGTTCGCCTTCATTTCTCGTCTGAATTGGGTGCTGTCTGGGTCTTCAGCTCACTGTTTCTGCTTTCTCGACTCCAACTAAGCAGCCATGGGAGTGGGCATCACGGCTGTGGGTGGAACCCTGCAACTTGAGCAGCAGCCATCAAAGGTGGCAGTGGAAGCTTCTGTCTGTGCCTCCAGGGTGTCCCCACTGGTCCCTGACACCACACAGTGCTGGTGGAACACACAGGCTGATCCTGTAATTGAACACTCTGTTCTAGCTCCGGTTACACTAGAGATTGAAATAGAAAAAAAAAAAAAAGAATTACACAGTAACAACATCAAAAAGCTGACTCTGCCTGACCCATCCTGAGCTCTGTGCCGGTGAAAGAAGGCAGAGGCTGGGTTTGGTGTCCAAGGCTGGCCATAAAGGAAAAGGTGACCTGTGGTAGCTATCATCTTCCTCCTGGACACAGTGATGTGACCCCCTCCTCTGCTAGAAAGTCTCCCCCACAAATAACACCCTCCCTAACCATGTATGGTGGAGAGGTAGTCTTGTGTTCCATGGATGTTTTCCTAAGAGAAAGGCACACATGTGTACAATTGTGTGGGGACCAGAGGGCAGCCTCAACTGTCAACCCTCAGGTGCTGTCCACCTGGTTTTTTTTTTTTTTTTTTTAAGCTAACCCCCCAACAAACCCACCTCCCTTCATCTCCCTAGTGCTGGAATTACACATGAGCATCACCTACCTGGCCCCCAGGCAGGTTTTGGGGGAGGGTATAGAACTCAGGTTCTCACGTTTGCAAGGCAAACGCTTTACCCACTGAGCTATCTTCCTAGCCCCCTTGGAAACCTTCTAACTCTTCCAGGGCCACCAAGAACGAGGGCGTGGTGTCTGCAAGTGACTTTCCCAGAAACAAGTTCCTCTCAAAGGGATGGGCTTCCCACAGCAAAACTGATAAGAAGCAAAACCGAGTTTGCATAAGCTGAGGCCCCCAAAGCCTGAGTCCTCTCTCTATTCCGGATCGATGGAGGCAGATTGGCTGAGAGCTTCAGGAGAGGGCCTCCTCTTAACCATGCAGGCATGGAAGACTGCCAACAAAGACCAGAGCAGAGAACACCCTCCCTTTTCTTTTTGGCCTATCCTGGGGATAAGGCTTCTAGGTTTGTAGATATCCACCTGGTTATGCAAAAGGTCTGCTCTTAGGACGAGCACAAATGCTATTAGGGGCTGGAGCAGCAGTCAGCTCAGAGCCTTGCAGTTATGAGTCTGGGCTCTGGACCCAGATGGAGGAATTCACCAAGGTTTCAGACGCTGGTACCCACATGAACTCCAGCCCAAG
This sequence comes from Peromyscus aztecus, assembly GCA_902168405.1. NCBI lineage: Eukaryota > Metazoa > Chordata > Mammalia > Rodentia > Cricetidae > Peromyscus > Peromyscus aztecus. Next base: position 1,522 of record CABHPQ010152097.1, on the reverse strand, counting down.
GGCACAGACAGCCTCTCAGCTGCTCGCTTGCTGGTTAAGAAGCCTTTGCTGCAAAACTGACTCTCAGGCCCCCTCTGCGAGCAAGCAGAGTAACAACACCCTAAAGAACAGCTGTTCCTGATGGGCTGGGCAGGGCCTGAGCTCTCAACTGTGCAGTTCAGAGTCTGGGGGGATGGGAGGGGCCTGGCCACCCAGCACCCAGCCGGGGAATAGATCTACTATATCTAGCCTGCCTGTCCCCAAAGCCACTCTCCAGTCAAAAATCAGCCAGACAGCAAGCCTTGGGCCTGGACTGAGCACAGACAGGCAGGGAGAAAGAGGCAAAAACACTGTTTGAACTGGACGAATGAAAAGCAGAAGAAAGGCAGGCTAGTTTTTCATCCGTTTTCACTAAATGCTCACAGCTCTTCTTCCAAGGCAGGTGAGGGGAGACCGGGGGAGCAATGCGCTCTGTGCAGTGGCTGTGTCCATTCCACAGCGATGACAAGAGGCACCCTGGGACTGAAGAGGATGGGGCAGAGCCTCAAAGTCAGTAAGCTACCCGAAGGGCAAAGATCAGAAAAGGAAGACAACGGGGTGTGGCTGGGAAGAGTGGGCCCCGCAGGAGTGAGGGGGAAAGCTGGCAAAGGTGAAGGGTCTCCCTCCTTCCTTTTCCAGCCGAAATACCAAGATTGAACGGCTGATTTCTTCCAGCAGGCTCAGTGCCAGGGACTACAGTCTTTTAGGGAACCCACGGAAATGTTTTAATTTCTTTTAAAATCAGGGGAAAAATTAAATGAACTTTTAAATGAAAGAAAATGTTTTAATATGTAGTAATATATTTGTTTTTATGCCAACACAGCCGCAAAATATTACTTTTAATATTTTTAATGGAGGAATGAGCCCACGGAGGTAGAGGCGCCTGTTGCCTGTTGAGTGCACCGGTTAAAGGGGTTTTAACAGCTCCTGGGCTTGCCACACTGGAAGGTACATTCTGCTCCCTTCCCTGGGCCACAAGGGAGGACCTCTCTGTCTCTCTCTCCATTGTGTCTCCGCTGCTAATGTGCCTTTAAAGGGGGAGCTGAGAAGAAGAAAGAAACAAAGAGTGCACGAGTTTGGCACCAACTTCACTTTCTCAGCCTTCTGCGAGTCCCAGGCTTCTCCTTTATCTTGCTCTCCCCCCTGAGCGGTTCCAGACTTTCATTTAAGAGTCTGTCCTGGGAAGGAAAACTGGAATCAACCGGCTAACACACACATACCCTTCCCAAACTGTCCTGCCCTGTCAAGTCCAGAGGGGTATTGGGGACTCCGGCCTATGGAAGACCTGGATGAGGCAGGCCTTCGAGGGAGGGAGAGAGGGAGGGCTGAACCTGGAAGACAAGGCCGGAGAGAGAGCGGCACGTTCGCCGCCCGCACTACTGCCCTCCGGTGGGTCCCGGAGACGCCGGGAGCCCGCGGCCGCGCACACAGATTGGGTTTCTGCGGGGCTCGCTCCCGGGCCTGGCTCGGAGCCGCCGCCGCCCCCTCCCTGCGCGCAGGCTGC
>CABHPQ010152096.1:3246-16855 GCA_902168405.1 Peromyscus aztecus | reverse complement strand
GATAGAGGCAGACATGTAACGAAAAATAGTAATAGAATTGTCAGTGGCTTCCAGAAGGTTAAAATTTGTTAGAAAAGTTGAATAAGAATGATAAAATAATTGTAAATGAAATACAAGTCAACTAACGTTCCTCTCATGAGTGGTCTCTTTTATATACACATGGTGTTGGTATAATATATTTGCAATATGATTTAGCCGTTAGAAAATTACATAATAATGTTAAAAAGGAAAAAGGTAATCCTAGAAGAAAATGCAATTCATATAGAGGTTATGTGGCAGTTGTTCCCCAGTCAAAGGAGAACTGAGCTGACTGTGTGAAAATGTGAAAGGTATTAATTACATAACGTGCCTAAGCTATAACTAGCAAGCAAATCCATACAGACTGATTTTCAGGGCTGGGAAGATAACTCATTGGTTAAGAGCATGTTCTGATTTTGCAGAGGACCCCAGTTCTGTTTCCAGCACAGATGTCAGGTAAACAAGTCCTCCTGCTACTCATCCAAGGCATCTAGTAGCCTCTAGCCTTTGTAGGCACCAGAACACCTGAGCACATACACACACATAGACACACATATATCCCTAATTAAAAATAAAATGCATAATTGAAATGATTAATATTTCCAAACCCTCTTTCCTTCAGTAGTATTTTCCATGTACTGTTATAAACATGGACTTTTTCTTAGGTTCCTAGTTTCTTTATATTAGCCATGTAAATTGTGTTATAGAGCATGCTGCTCTGATAGAGAACAGGAACACCACCACACAGAGCAGTAGAACTATTTGTAATAAACCTACGATGTCATGGGCAAACCAGGTTGGAGGCCAACAGAACCCAAACCCATGTAGACATTATAAACATCCCAGGGCATTCAACTAATCAGCTCTTTGAAAACATTTGTATGTGTATCTTGTATCAAGCCAATTTTATTTTTGATTCTACTCAATTATTCAAATACCCCCAAATCAAAAATTGCTACACTGAGCCATTGAAGGCCCTATAAAAAAAAATTACCTCATTTGCCCAAAGTTAAATTTGTTCTTCACTCCCTCAAACACAACAGAATCTAATTCAAAAAAATGGGATTTACTCATCATGATATGTAACTTCTTCAGGCCTATACTTATATTGCTTCATTTCCCCGGAATTTTGTTCACCCCCATTTCTATTTTTATTAACATATAATTATTTTTTATTATAATAATATTATGTAATAATTAATATGATTAACATAAAATTAAAAAGATAAGCTTTTTATCTATTTAATTTGTTTAATTTTCTTATGTCCTGCTGTTTCTGACATGAACAAACCAGAATGAGTATGCTTGCTCACTTGAACTTCATTCCAGTTTTCGTATTATTCTTTTATGTCTTGTTTTCCAAATGTATATGAAATTAGTTGACTTTCAGTCAATGTTACAACCTTTTTGACAACTTTGGATTTCATATCATGTATTATCAGTTACATGGCTACATTCAATTGTAATTTGTTACATGTGAGGAAACTTAAATTGTGAACCATCTTATTGTTTTTATTTTCAGAAGAAGTAGAGAAGTGCTTTTGATACTGGCATCAGGGAGCTAATTAGAACAATTAAGAGGTGTTGCTCTCCATTGACAGTGAAGTAGTTTCCCAGCATGATGTAGCAGGTAAATATCAAGGAATGCAGCCAAAAAGGATCATCTTAATCTTAACTTCAGTGTCCTCATTGCTAAGTGATGAGTCATAGCCATTGGGAGAACACTACTCAGCATTTGGAGCATGTAAATCAGGCACTGATGTAGACGGCCCACTTGTAACATATTCCAATATTATCTCAATATCACAGACATGATGGTAACTATGTTCCTTCCTTCCTTTTTTAAAGAAAAACTATATTGTTTATTCTGGAATACTCTGCAAAAAGAAGTGTAAAACTTGGCAAGTTAATTGTTTTTGGGAACATACACAGTTTACATGTGTATCAATAACTGATGTAGTCCTCTTTGTTTCTATTCAAAATTTTCTATTATCTTAAATTCTTCTATAACCTCTATTGATGTTTAGTGAGTATGCATTTACTTAAGGACAAAGGTGTAGAATCCTATTAAATTTTTGTTACTTTGATTCAATTTTAGGTACTGTGGTCTACTCCTTTCTTATTTAAAAATGAATGGTGACTATGAATCTTTATTTGTAATAATTAATTTTACTTTTTTCATGTGGTGTGTGTGTGTGTGTGTGTTTATCAGTATGTGCACATGTATGCAGATGCCTGAGGAGGCCAGAAGAGAGAGGGGGCGCCCTGAAACTGAAATGACAGGTAGCCACCTGGTGTCGGTTCTGGAAACTGAACTCTGGTCCTCTGAAACAGAAACAAGCACTCTTAACTGCTGAGCCATCTCACTAGCCATGACTTCATTGATCTTACTTATAATCTACTGCAGATGATATTTCATGTGAACACATCCAAATTAAAAAATTAACTAATGCATACAGGGTCTGATCCAGCTGATATTTGAGACATCAGCTGAGCCATCTCTCCTCCAGTCATGACCTCATGGATTTTATAATCTGGTGCAGGTGATATTTCATATGAACAAATCAAAATTAAAAATTAACGGATACATGCAGGGGTTTGCTTTAGAGTGACTAAAAAAATAAACGTTAGCTGTTGTTTTTTCTATATTCAGAAGCTAGTGGGACAGAGAACTTTGATTAAAAATACCATAAGCATTAGCTGGAAAGTATAACCTTTTCTCCAATGCATTATGCTAGAAAGGAGTCTGATATGAGTGCAAATATCGATGCAATGGAATATTTCTGCTTTTTCCTATGCAAACAATATACTTGAGCTCTGTTTGGAATAATCAATAGCAAGCAAATTGCTTGACATGAGAAAGTAATGGAAATGTGGAAGTGGAGGATTTTTCCGTAGAAAGGTGAGAAGGGTCTTGGCAGCATGAATCTCCCCCAAATGATCATTCCTCACACTGGAAATGATGCAGGAAAACTAGGATAATCTATCTCTTGCAGGTAAGCAGACCATAAACTTTAGAACTGTTTTACTCACTGCCACATGATGGGGAAAGATTAAAAATATGAAACCTTTCATATTAATTACAATTTTGGAAAATTCTCTTGAGAGTACTTCATTTTTGTGGTCACAGACCTCTGGGGAAACGATGCAATTTAAGATTTGGTACATTAGGATGCAGTACAGAAAAAAGACCATAGAGGTCACATGAAATAGAGCAGAGCAAGGATCAATAGTTTAGTAGGGACAGAAAACTGTAATAGAAGAAGAGAATTTATCAGAATATATGTGATTTATACCACAGTCTTCAAACAAATACTTAGCAGAAAACTCCAGAGTTGATGGAAAGACAAAAGGGTAGATCAATGATTAAGAAATAAGTGCTTTAGGGAATGGGGCTCTATCACACCGTCTTATGGAGTAGAGGATAACCAAGAAGTCTTTGTGAAACATGAGAGATGAAAATAAATATTTGGGCTAGAGTATGACATGACTTCCAGGAGAATCACACAGAGCTCGATGTAAATACACATAGGGAAGAAACAATCTGAAATATGTATTCATGGAATATGTGCTCACTGATTGCTTCCTAAGGCTGCTGATGTAAGCAGCATTTAGTGGAAATCTTCCCACATATCCTACTTCTAATCTATGTTTAGAACTCATATTTTCTCGTGGCCTTCATGTCAATCACTAGAACTTGAACAACTCAAATGTGTATAAAGTACTTCCTTTCTCATGTGCACATGGATAATAGAGTAATTTACTCCTAATCAACAGGTTCAGATATCAAAATTTAATATTGTAATTCATGAATTGTGTGCATATTTCATTTCATGTTCTTGGTTCTCCATTTTGGATATTATATGTGTAAAAGTGTGTATATGCTTGCCTACACAGGAGTGTATAGAGGCCAGAGGGTGGTGTTAGGATGTCTTTCTCAATTGCTTCTCATTTTATTTGTTTGAGACATGGTCTCTTACTAAACTAGAGTTTGGTGTTTTGGCTAGACTTGCTGGCCAAATGAGCTCTGGGATCCCCTTGTCTACCCTGACCTCCCAGATCTGGCATCACAACAATGTACAGCCACATCTAACCTTTCATGTTAGTACTGAGAATCTAACTCAGGTCTCCATGCTTTCACAGTAGGCACTTCACCCACTGAGTCATTTTCCTTACATTCATTCTGGCTTTTATAAAAAAAAAAAAAAAAACCAACCCAATTTGTATATTTAAGTAAGTCAGAGTTTACAAGAGGGGCTCAAGGCATTGTTCATATTAAGCAAAACAGAATACACATAGCCAAGCACACTGAAGATAAGTATATGCAACAGACAGTAGTGATTATCTGAGTGTTTTAGAGCTAGGGGCTTTATATCAATCAAGATATCTTTCGCTACTGTTTTCTTACTTGTGTATCTACTTAGAGTGTCTTGTGGGATAAAAATCTATAGGGAAAAATCAGTCACCACTAATTGTCTCTGCACACAGTAAGTCATTTTATAGTTTTGTAAATTGTTTTATCTTGCATTAATGCCAACCATTGGGCCATTAACTGATATGTTCTTTACTACGATCCTTCTGGATAAATAGTATTACACATTTCTTATGAAGAAACAGTGGGGCTGTGTTACTCATCCAAGTCATTGTAATGTTATAACTAGTATGCATTTTATTTACCATCTAAGGAGTTGACTCCATTATCTAGTATTATAAACGTACTTTTAGAAGTGATGCTTTGTGTCAGTTTAGTTGAGCCAATGTGTATTTACCATCTGTCACTGCTGTTTGGAATGGTGATACACATGGAGTCAAGACACAGTCCCCTCACAGTCAGACATTCCTACTCTTTCTACCAGTCATCTCTATTGCTGCTGAAAGTCTGACTTTGCCAGCCTTGATTTTGGACAGTGAGTTGCTGCTGAGGATAAAAGTCTGTTTCCTTCTGGGGAGAGAGATGGCTGATGGGACTGGGAAAGCAGGACTATGGCAACCTATGTAGGTCTGGAATTGAGTGGGAGCAAAGCAACTTGACCCAAAGGCCACCATCCTATTCTTCTACATGGCCTCTTTCAGTTTATAGGAGTAAAAAAGGATATTTCTGCTAGGGGCCCTTAAAATATAAACATACACCATTTATTAGATAAAATTATTCTGTTCAACAAGAAGAAAACAACTCATGAGTGTGTGACCATTATTATTCATCAAGCATTTAGCATTTGCTAACAATTGTAAACCTTAAATATTTATTTGTACAAAAATATGTGTGTGTATTTGTTTGTGTTTCTAAATATATTTCTAAAGCTTCTAACATCTTAAAATGTGTATCTCCTTGCCTGGAATCCCCTGCTATATTCTAGCTATATCATATCTGAAATGATATAGGTTATTTAGAAGTAAAGATCCTCAGTCGCTGCTGGATAATTGAAAATAATTATTGTAAACAAAATAAAAATTCTGCTCACATATATTTGACATTTTGATTCTCAAAGTCTAGCATTCCCTAAGAAATAGACTTAAATCCTACAGCCAGTTGGCTTCTAGCTTCGGTGTGTTCATTTAAATTTTACTAACAATATTGTAACTATGTTATAAAGTTTATAACTCATAGCTTTTTTAGTGGAGTCGTATAGAACCAGAAACAGCATCATAATTGTACAGAGGGGACATTAAGTAGGCTGACAGGAGTGAAATCATATAGAATACCCTCGGTTACACTCTGCAGCTTTAACTGCTTGCCTTAGAATTGTATGACTCAGTGAGGTGACTTTTTTCGCCAGGCAGGTGTAAAATTGACAAAAGTGCACAACAGCTGTGTGGCTACATTGCAAAGACACCAACTTCTGGCCCTGGTGTTTTACAATGCTAAAAAGGCAAAGAGGCAACCTTCAGTTCACCTTTGATTTATATGGAAGTTATTACCTACAGCATCTGCCCTTGCAACACCACTGAATTTAATTTCCCCAAATTTCCTGGTAATCATATATATTGACCTTGAGAGAACAGATTTCTTTCATACTTTCCTTAAAAGTAAGATGATCACCCAATCCCTGAATGTGAAATTATTGTCCTTTTCTCTATGGTGGGCTTTGAAGGTAGCTTGCTAAAGAGCTGGGAAGGTTTTAATACCTTTACTTGGCATTGATTACTGGGAAAATGGAATTCTAGCATTTTTTTCCTTGAGATTTTGTACACTAGACAATCAAATGCAAAAGTTGAACAAAGATAAATGCTCTATTTGTGGGAAGGCTATGTGGAAATGGAAGCTTTTTAATCACTGGAAAGACCTACCATGTCATCCCCTTCATTTCCCCACAAGCATAAGGGTTGTTCCCTCTGGTATAATCTTAATTTTTTTCCTGTCCAGAACAGACTTAAATGAGACCAGATGTTGGCTGTCCAGTAATATTTGTGTCATTTCTCAGTTGGAAAACTAGCATTCTCTTTTTCTAACTTCACAGAAAATTCCCACTTCTTTCTAAAATAACAACAAAAGGTAAAACTGAATTTAACCAATTTTATTTCAGCACTGTTGCATGTTAACATTAATCATGGTCTTCTGCCAATTAGTAAGATATATGTGACCATTGAGACTATACTCTACTGCCTTCAATTTTGTAATATGAAAGCTTAGAGGCTGACTAATATTTTATATTATATGAAAATCATGATATGTGTTCATAGTTATTTTATAGAAATCAAGCTGTGAAAGGTTTGACTTGTTTCTATGTGTAAAGTCATTGTATGGCAAGCCTCATATCCAGCTATCATCTTAGCAGTTATAAGATGCTGTTTCACTAGAAGAGTAGAACCATGAAACCGAAGAGAAAGTCACTGCAAATAGTAAATTCAGTCTAAAATAATAAAAGTGTCAATTGGCAATATGATACAGGTTCTAAACATTTACCTGGTAAGTTTATGTATTGTGCATTGAACACACAATTTATAACCATGCATGAACCAAGTAAATTACATCATTATTTATTGGGAAACAATTTCAAATTTGATTAAGTTTATTTAATTTATATAAATGAGTGCTTTACTTACATGTATATATATGCACCACATGCATGACTGGTGGCCACGGAGGTCAAAGAGGCTGTTAGAGCACCCTGAATCCTGAAGTTAGGGATGGTTGTAAACTATCATGTGGGTGCTGAGATTGAATTAGGGTCCTCTGCAAGAACAACACTTGTTTTTAACTGCTGAACCATTTCTCCTCAAATAGTGCTTAAGAGCATGGGTATAAAAGAAAAGCAGATTTGCCCAACAGGGTCAAATAAGTATCTAAACAATATTCAAAGCTATATATGAAGAAATTATGGTAGTATTTGGCTAACAAAGTATGTTTAACATAGTGTTTTTTTTTCCCACAGATGCAAACTTCATGTCGCAAATAACAGATGATTCATTTCTTGTTCTAGAGGCAGGAAGCCCAAGAGCAATCTGATGGTTGATTTGGTGTCTGCTGAGGCTTCTGTCTTTGTTTTGCAGGTAGCAGTTACTTGCCAAGTCTTTATGAATTGTTACTTTTTGGTGGGTCCATTTTTGGTGCCTTTGTTTATCCTCAGTTTCATCTTCTTGACAAGATATCAGCTACATAGACCCCAAAATAAGGACCTTATTTTAGGTTTATCTAGATATTTAGAGGCCTGCCTGCTAAATACCATCACATTCTAAGCATCTAGGGGTGAGGAATTCAGTATATGGATTCGGGGAGGCCATGATCCGTATATAACCCTTCCATGAATCCAGACAGAAGTCAGGCATGCCAATTGATTTTGGAATAATAGGTGCCTCCTCTGACCTGTGCTTTGTAAGTCCCAGAAACTAGAAACTTCCCTGTGATGTTTTCACTGGATTAATGAAATACTGAAATGACTAAGGTTGCCTTGAATTAACTGGGATTGATTTCTGCTGTGTAAAAACATACCTATTTACTAAAGCTATACAGAAACAGAAAAGTGGCTTTTCTCTGGTTTACCCTCAGTGACCTGAGATAATTACCAGCTACTTACACACTGTGTGCAGTGCCTACACATCCCAGAGTACTGAGCCATAAATAACTGAAGGAAATTCAGGTTAATTGAACAAAATCAATTTATTGAAAAGTTTCAAGGAACTTGGAATTTATGGAAAGCTGTACAGAGAAGACAGAAGCAAGAAATTCCAGAGAGAGAAGAAGCAGAGATGGGGGCAAAAGAGCAGACTTACAGTTGAAAGAACTTAGAAAAGTTTCCTAGAATACAATCCAGGTAAATGCAAATACAAGGACTCGAGTCTCTGTATTACTCATGCATCATTTGCAAAAATGTTTCCCGAGGGGTCTAGAATGGAAAGGAAGGTACTGACGTTTGACTCTGTGCTAGATGATTTTCCTGTGGAGTTTCCTCAACCAGATACCATACACAACGGAGCTGAATGACTATTCTGTGGAATACACAATATCATTTGAAAGGGGAAAGGAACAGAGAAGCCAAAATGGGACAGCACTCACCATGCTTGCCCATTAAAAACATCCAGTTGAACAGCTGTTGCTGATTTTCCAATAATTACCAGTTATGTTTCAGACCAAATGAAAATTACCCAGGAGACTGAGGAAAGAAAAGGTCAACATTGCCTAGGATAGTAGGATATGGTTTGGTAGCCGATGGCAGATGTGCGAAGACCTTGAAAGATGCCTAGGATCTGAGTCATCAGATCAGGAGAAATAGCATGATATAGGGAGGGTAGCATGGCTGCATGGACATGCATGTGAGAATGATGGATATAGAGCAGAAAAGGGAGAAGGGAAATGCAAACTCCTTCTGGCAAGTTCCACCAGATCAGTGAAGGTATTTCCAGGGGGAACTGCATAGAAAAACTCGTATGTTTCCGCAAGGACGATTTTGATTTATTAGCCAAAAGAAAGTCACTGAAGGTTTTTTAGCCGTCATTTCCCAGTGGTCCAACATCTCTTTTGTTTGAAATTTAGAGACAGCCCAGCAGAAGTTGTTCAGGGGCCTGGGAACCTCAGTTGTCATCAATTTTGCTTTTAGCTACTGTTAATAGGTTCTCTTATACCTAACATTTCTTTTTTTTTCCTTTGAAAATCTTACTTCCTTTTTTATTTTTTTCCAATTTTAAAACAATATTGTGCCTCCTATTTTTCTTAATTTAAAGTGACTTGAAAGATAGTTTACCCTATCATATCATAGAGTAAAGTTATTTTGAGTTTTTCCTAAATAAGGTTTTCCTCTTGTATGTAGTGGTTTTGCTATAAAAGAGAAACAACACAAATAAGAGTAATTTAGTTGGAATTTTCATGTCAGTTGTGACATATCTGCCCTTTAAGACTGCCACAAAACACTGACTCGTGTAATTTTTATGCTGTGTATATTTTTTTGCAATTTTATCATTTTAGCTTTAAGTATTTATTTTCAAATATACCTTACTTTACAGAAAGTTTCTTGTGAATATGTTTACAGTGTATGCATGCATGTCCTATATGCACATGTGTACCTGTGCATGCAGAGGGTAGAAGAGGGTGTCAGATGCCCTGTTCTGTTTCTCCCAGCCTTATTCTATTAAGGGAAGGTATTTAACTGAACCTTGGGACTCAACGTTTCTGCCTAGGTCGGCAGATATCAAACCCCAGTACTCCTCCTGATTCTGTCCAACAGTTCCAGGGTTACAGGTGGGCATCTGACCACACTTGGCTTTTTATGTGGATGTATAGGCCTGTTTCACAAGTGTACTTATTCACAGGGCCAATTCTCCAGTGTTTACAGAAATTATTTGGGTTTATTTATGTACACAGATTTTGATACATATGGCTAATTGTGTTCGTGTGGAACTCAATAAAGATCTATGAATTTTAAGTTTAAGACAGATTTGATCTTGCCATTTTTGGAAAAATAATCAAATCAACTCAACAATGACTTTTATAACTCCTACCCTCTTTCTATACTCCACCTTTGACTCTGTACACATTCTTAATGGATCTCACTAGACTGCAGTAATCATTCTCATAAAACCATTATTGACTCAAATGCTATTTTATCAAAAATACATTAAAATGGCATTATGGGTGAGATGGTTCATCTCTATTGAGCAGAAGATCTTGACTTTTGTATACCTTAAATTTAAAAAATACTGTTATAAGAGAGGTCTATGATCATTGTGAAGTTACCATGTTATCAGCAAGCCCTTACATCGGTAAACAGTAGAATCCAATAGTTCTCCCAGGTTCCTTGAACTTTCCCACGCACACATTGTTACATATCCAATAATCGATACTAGTTTGCATGCTCTACTTTTTGTTTCATTCATAATGATTGCCTTTTCTCTGAAGCATTAACTTCAACTTTAGGTGAAACATAAAAATATAAAACCTGTACATAGTAATGGATCAAGTTCCATAAAGACTGATGCACTTGGCATGATACCAGTACCACATTGCTGTGACATTACCACATGGACCTCACTTTTCTGTCTGTGCACTCTTTGGGGGAAATCAGGAAAGGCTCACCAACACCCTTACCAACACCCATGATTTTAGTTATGTTAGGATTTTGCCAATCTTATTTGCAATTTTTGTAGTATATCACTTAATCTCCTAATCCCTGGTAGATTATGTAGAAATTTCTAATCCAAGGGTTTTTTTTTTTTACATATTTTGCAAACCATTGAGGTATATATAATTACTACATTCTTTTTGAATACTTACTACCAATGTCTTATTTATTATATTAGGAACACACAATTTTTAAGAGCATATTATTTTCAAAAGTGGTACAGTTTAGAAAGTTTCAGCTCCATTGATTTCTATAGCTCTCTTGTGTACCACACAATTAACAAATAGCTTTACACAAGTGGGAAATTGTTAATTAAGATATTACAGTAAGTATTTTTCTTTAAAATCAAAACCTTTGATAATTTTTATATATTTTTAAATTTTGGACTTCTCCCTTTCCTATTCTTTTTTTTTTTTTTTTGTTTTTTTTTTTTAGAGATTTTTTTTTTTTTTTTTTTTTTTTTCCTGGAACTCACTTGGTAGCCTAGACTGGCCTCGAACTCACAGAGATCCGCCTGGCTCTGCCTCCCGAGTGCTGGGATTAAAGGCGTGCGCCACCAACGCCCAGCTCCTATTCTTACATATAAAACCATTTGACTAAATCTACCCTTATTCTCCCTATCAAAATGAAAATAAAATAGTTCAAATGCTACTGAAAGGAGGATAATTTACCATTCTTATAATTTCACAATTTCAGTAAATGGACTGAACAGTGTGACAGATTTCTTAAGATACAGCTCACATAATCAATATGAGAAATAGTTGATTTAATTTTTAATAGGAATGTGTAACTATATTACAGAAATGAGGAAGAGAAAAAATTAAAAGCTTTAGTATTCTAGCCATACCATGTAATTTCCCCTACATACAACATATGTAACAATTATGGAAAAATTCATTGAAAATATTGATGCTATTGCTCTGCATCACCAGAGTGGAATTTACAAGCCAAAATATTCTGTTGTGAATTATAAGAAGTACAACCCTTCTGATCTCAAGTTGTTCATCTAAGTACTTGTTTTAGTCAGAAAGCTCAGAAATGCAACAAAGCATTCTTTCCATCTTAGATCCAACTATGACCTGTCTACAAGGCGTTCTTGGCCACCAACCTACTCCCTTGCCCTATTATTTCTTGGCTACTGTTTAAAATGGCCTCCAATTCAAATGACACAATGGAGTCAATCAATAACTATCAAGAATTCAGAGGATAGAAACTGTTAGTTCTGGTTGAAGTGACTGTGTCAGTGGCCATTGTTATTATTACCATGAAGTCAGGGGGAAAATGTTACAATGATAATAGATTTTAATGAATGTTATCAAAGATGCAAGCCAGCCAGCCAGCCAGGAAAAAAGTCAATAACTATTTGGATACTACCAAAGATCCTTTGAAAACTCATATGGAAACCTACTACTGTAGATTCCATATATATGGAAATGTATATAAAATGGAGGTATCCAACAATGAGGGTGACAATACCTCTACTAGACATCACAAGCTAACAAATAAAAAGCCCAGTTCTAGGAATTTTTCCTTCCTTTGGTGTTTTAAGCCAGTGAGTTGCAATAGACCACCAAATGTTAAATACTATTTTCAATGTATGACCCTATTGATGAAGACACCACATACATGAGTCATAGAACATGAATATAGCAAGATGGTACTGACCTGGAAGCTTCATCCCTACTGGCTAGCTTTTATAGTTATGCAAAGTGTTAAGCATGCTCCCTGAGGATAAAAACAATCATCAATCTTACAGAACTGTGAACCCTATGAGCAAGAGTTATAACTGATCTGGCAACACATGCCTATTGGTACAATAGTGGCGTGAACATCCTAGGGATAAACAACCATTTTCTGATTGGCTTTAAGGCCCATTCTATAAGATAAAACTCATATCTGACACCATTATCAAGCCAAGAACGTGTGGCTAGATAGGTCATAAGCTTTAAGGGAGACCTGCCTATTTTGCTAAAAGGATATAGTAGGGAACCAATTTCTAAAGACTTACTGTTATAGGCATAGATTAATGCATCTCTCAGCCTACATCAGAGAGGCTTCTGTTTGCAATTGATGATGATTAACAAATAGTCTCTCAACTTGTCAAAATGAAAAATATAAGAGAATGTGGACTGCTCAGATCTAATTGTAATGTATGTACCATACCTCCTTCTCTAACAGTTCAGGGATTATTATGGAGCAGGGAACAGAAAAAATATTAGAGCCAGAGGTTATAGCTAATTATAAATAAACAATGTTTTCTGTACACAGGAGGGCAGTAGAACACATGAATGCAGAGCTATTGTAATAACACACAAGGAATTGTGCAAGATCAAAACAGACCAAATCCTGGCATAGAGAGGTCAGGATGACATTAAGCCCCACTTCGAGCTGAGAAGCTATTGACAATTGATGGTTGTTTGGATGAGGAGAGTCAGTTTGCTTTAGGAGTGTAGTCCCTGGTAAGTCAACCATATACCAGCAGACGGCCACAAATAAAATATTTTAAGAAGAGCATAAATTGGACATGATAAGTGAAAAAAAAATTGGACACAAAATAATGTAGTAGGGATGTTGATGGGTGGATATGGAAGGACTTGTGAGAGGTGTTTAAGATTATCAAAATACATCAAATTAAATTCCCAAAGAAACTAAAATATGAAAAATTAGTCTATTATATGTTTAAAAATAGGTAAAAGCTGTAGATAAAATTCATTTAAGCATGACAGAATATTTGATACTGTATTCATCTACTTTGGTATACAGGTGTCCCTGATACAGTGTTAACTTTAAGTTGATTGTGGCTTTTGAAAACTTGAATTTGTATCTATACATCTTTAGAGAGGACATACAGTTAAAAATATATATATATATATATATATATATACATTTATGTATTATATATAATTAGATTATAAATAAAAAATATGTATTGCATATGTATGTTTATATATAAATTATATAGGTATATGTGTGTATATATAAACATGTCTATATCTATCTATCTATCTATCTATCTATCTATCTATCTATCTATCTAT
>CABHPQ010152095.1:0-23590 GCA_902168405.1 Peromyscus aztecus | reverse complement strand
GTGTGTGTGTGTGTGTGTGTGTGTGTGTGTGTGTGTGTGTGTGTGTGTGTGTGTGACAGACAGAGACAGCGATAAAGAGACAGACAGAGATGAGACAGAGAGAGATGAAAGAGAGAAAGAAAAAGAGAGAGAAAGAAAAAGAGAGAGAAAGAAAAAGAGAGAGAAAGACTATGTCTGTTTATTTTCTGGTTCTCTGAGGACTTGAGTCTGCATATTTGAATGGAGGC
This sequence comes from Peromyscus aztecus, assembly GCA_902168405.1. Classification (NCBI taxonomy): domain Eukaryota; kingdom Metazoa; phylum Chordata; class Mammalia; order Rodentia; family Cricetidae; genus Peromyscus; species Peromyscus aztecus. The sequence goes on along the minus strand of CABHPQ010152095.1, from coordinate 23,363 downwards.
ATTAATAAATCAATCTGTCTGTCTTCCTCTTTCTATCTTTCTTTCTTCCTTCCTTCCTTCCTTTCTTTTCTTTTCTTTTTGTGGTATCAGGTACCCATAGTCAGTCATGCCCCAAAATAAGTGAAAAATTATATAAGTAATGAACTCATCATTTATTTCTATATTGTCTGATGAAATCTTGTGTCAGCCTGTGTCCAGGGTCAACTTCATCAGTATAGCTCTGGCCCACACCTCACTGAGTAGCTGCCCATGCAGTTATGGTGTGTTTTCATAATTATTACATTTTATTATTAGTTACTATTAATCCCCTACTAAATCTAAGTGATAAATTAAACTTCACTGTAGGTATGTATAGGAAAAAGAAACATGGAATGTATAGGAATTTTATATTATCTGTAGTCTTGGGCATCCTCTGCAGTCTTGGCATGTGTTTACCATGAAGGGGCTACTACTGTAACCATGGAACACAGCCAGGACCCCCTCCTGTGAGGCCAGTCATGGCTCAAGAGCAACCTTAGTCTCTGGAAGCTCTCTTTCATCTTTCAGCCTTATTTCTTCTTCTGCATCATAAACTAGCTGCTAGCCATGATACTGGAAGGGTTGGACCTGATGCAATGTGAACCTGCTTACTCAATGCTCAGAGCAGCTCAGGAGTCCTAGGCTTGAGATAGAGAGAAACTTCTGAGAACATATTTTCTCTCTCCTCATACTTTTTAGAGACCTATTTTTTTTGTTATTGTCAAGAAGAAAAATAAAAGCTTTATGGATCTTGTTCAAGACAGTCTGAACATCTGTATCTTGTCTCTTTGGCACCAAATTACAAGAAAATTAAAATACAACAATAGGAGTTGATTACCTAAATCATGTCCCTACAAATGATGGTGCCCTAAGAAAGGGCAGAATGCAGAGGCCTCTATTGTCTAAGCTAGTTCAGAATTAGCAAAATCCACATCCTTTGTTCCCTGCTCTTAACCCAACATTTTCTACTACTTGATTTGATTACCAAGATGGTTTGGGGTGGGGTAGGGTGCTGGTGAAGTTGGCTCAGTGGTTAAGAGCACTTTCTGCTGTTCCAGAGGACCCAGGTTTTAATCTATTCCTGCAACCACATGGCAGTTTCCACTTGTCTGTAACTCAGTCCTAGAGAATCCGATGCCTTCTTCTGACTTCAAGAGACACCAGGCAACGACGCTTGGTATACAGACATACATGCAGACAAAACACCTGTATAAATAAAATAAAAATGAAAATAAAATGGTCTTCCTATTTGGATGAGAATAATTCTCATTTTCTGTTGAGAAATGACAGATAGCATTGGCTGAGATCTGTTTGCTAATTCCAATGCCTATTCAAATGTTTGAGATTTTAAAAATAATACCTACAAACCTTTTTAAATTTCTTCCATAATTTGACTGCTCTTTATTATCCATCTCTAACTTATTAAACCTCCTCAGGAGAAAGGAGAAACAAAGGTTGTCCAAACCATTTACTTCTTAACTTACATAATAATATCATCACAAATCTTTTAAGATAAACTAAGACACATAGTCTAGACTAAAATCTCAGAGCAGCAGTAGGATCTAGAGGAAAAAATAATGTTTGTAGAAGTCTTACTTTTAAACCTAATGGCAGTTTATAAAATCGTACCAATTACTTGTTCTGATGTCCCCTACCTACATGCAGGTGTGTTCTATTCTCTTGTTTTAAGGCTGTTCCTTTAATAAACAAAATATGTTTCCTCATGGGAACAACATTAAAGGTGCTGGGAAGAATCCTAGGCTGGCTCACAACTGTCCACTGCAAGAACTAATAAACTCCCGAAAACCTAATAAGAATTTAAAATTATGAAAAGGAAAAAAGTAAGCAGATTTTAGAAAGCATGGTTTAAGGGCAACCCCCCCTCCCCCACAATGTTGCAGTTTTGCTGAGGTCATTAGCTGCCCTGCAGGCTGCTGGAGGTTGTCAGTTTCCAAGAAGAGGTGTCAAGTCTAATTTAAGACAAAGATGGCACCAGAGGACCTAGGTTGTTCTCAGCCTTGGTCAGAGAAGCTTCATTTATGCAGTGGACGGCTGTCAGTGGAAGAGATGCATGTGCTCATCAGTGTGCTGGGAAGACTGAGGTCTCAGCGCTAAATAGGACATCTATATTTAATCCCAGCTCTGCACCACTAAGACTCCGGTAAGAAAGTAAAAGCTGGAGGGTGGGGAGGAGTGCCGTGAGACACTGTCTTCTGGACGTAGTGTGTCTATCACCAGCATGATTTCACAACAGCGATGCTCTCTAACATTGAACCAGCCCAAAGCCAGGCAGAGACGGTTAGACGATCTCCAGGTCCCTCCCTACACTGAGTTGCTGTTGGCAGTGGATAGTGACAAGGGGTAGGGAGAATCGTTCTTTACTGGGGACATGTGCTCCAGTGGAGGCCTCTCAGCTACACACATGTGTAACTCTAGCTGGGCTGTGTAAGTTGGGAGCAGGGAGTTGTGGGAGAATACAGGAGGAGATGGAGTGGGGAAGTCAGGATAGACAAGATTGCACTTCGCTGTGTACATGTCTGAAATTTTCAGAAAGGGAACAATTATTTCTTTAAGTCACAAAATGTGTCACCTCATTCCTTGGCCTTGGTGTTCATAGTCTGTTTTCCAGAACATACTTCCTGGCTCTTCAAATCTCCCTTCTTTGTCCAGCCCTTTTGTTCTGAGAGGCACAAGGCGTGGAAAGAGACGAGCTAACACCACAGTCCCCACCCAGCCAGCACTTACCCCTTTCGCCACCCCAACCCTTCCTCTTACCAGAGTAGCAAAAGGCAGTCATCAACAGAATTCCCCTTTGTGAGGCCTTAGAAGATGTCCCTAGTAAAACCGCTACTCAGTGAAGCGCTGCTGCTCCTAAAAATGTCCTCTGGTATTCTGAGCCACTTGAAATGCTGTTTGAAGTAAATTTAGTTTTGAGTATCCTTAGTCGTGAAATGCTTCTGGTCCCCTTTGGTGTGTGTGCGCACAGCTCTAAGTTCCTAAGAAACAAATGGAACTCAGAGCTTTGGTACGGATTTATACCTACCAGGAAGTGTGTTAAGAAATAGTTTAAGGTCCTGTTTGATGTCTAGACTACTAGAAAGAAACCAGCTACATGAATAATTCCTAAGATCAAAATATTCTTTCATGGACATAATTCACTAACATTTCCAGAACCGATATTGTGAGCTCTGTCTATGAATTTGTGAGCTGTTTGATTTTGATGTGCTTTAGGCAAATAGATCACTGGTGAATTTATAGTTTGAATTAAAATTATGTTTTCTGTGGTGTTTAGTTGTAGTCATATGTTTTTTGGGGGGCCACCAGCTCCCCAAATAACAACACAGAGACTTATTATGAATTATGAAAGCTCAGCCTTAGCTTAGGCTTGTCCTGCTAGCTCTTATAACTCAAATTAACCTATTTATATTAATCTACACTTTGCCTCCTGGCTTTTTACCTTGCTTTCATTCTGTATGTCTGACTCCCTCCATTTCACCTTGGTGACTCTCTCGTGTGCCTATAATCATCCTGAGCTCCTCTCTTTTTCCAGGAAGTCCCACCTTTCTCTCCTGCCTAGCTATTGGCCATTCACCTTTTTATTACACCAATCACAGCAACACATCTTCACAGTGCACAAATATCTCACATCATTTAGTAGTTTGTTATGAAGCACATTTCATTTTTTCCTTAGGTCTTATACCAAACTGCTTTGGAAGAGCAGAGTTTCCATTCTAGAAAGTGTGTGTGTGTGTGTGTGTGTGTGTGTGTGTGTGTGTGTGTGTGTGTGTGTGTGTTTGTGTAACCTTTAGCATTTTCAGGTTGGAATTAGTCTGATTGCATTCAATACAATATCCTGTTACTTAGAAAATATTAAAGACTGTTTGACTGACATTAGCCATATGGCACCAAAATGGCTCTTTATGATTAACTTAGACATTCATGAAGTGGATGGATGAAATAGGAGGAAATGAGGTAAAGATTTAAAATCAAAAATGCCAAGATGAATCATATTAAATGCCGATTAGTAGAGCAAACAACTGTTTGGAGGCTAGAACATTCCTGGGCAGGTTTCCTGTGCAGGTCCCCACATTCAGCGCCCCTGCCTCCCAGTTGTGAGTGCCATAGCCAGTGGTGTCCTGTGAAACTTACCACATGTGCCCAGCTTGGGGAGTGAAAGGAAGAGCTTAGATGTGGTGGGAGGCCTCGCGTTGTTAACCTCACAGTGAAGGCAAGGCAGAACATCTTTTTTGGATTAAACACTAAAGGGTTAACATTTTGTTTGTGAAATCCTATAGAAATTGCTGTGGGTCTCATTGAGGAACCACCCCGCCCCCGCCCCTGCCCAAAATGAAACCAGGAATGTGGGAACTGTGATTTTCATTGTTTGGCAATCATTTTAATCACAAGAGATTTTGTTGCATTGCAGAATGATGTATAGCAGCATCCAGCACACAGGGGCTTGACCCCTCCCTGCTTCATCGCCCCAACAAAAGCGTCTTTTGGACACACGCCTGCCTTTAGAGCCACAGTTGTGACTATTCGTGGGGCTAAAAGTGTCCGGAGGCCCTTCCCTGGCCTTTCTCTGAGGAGCCCCCTTAGACGCAGCGGCAGGAGCCCCCTGCCCCATGTCTAGGGTCACATTCACTGTGCCACATAGGTGCTGCTCCCAACTTCAACACCCGTCACAGTGGCCTGTGTACTCAGCCATTCTTTACGCACGCCCTTCCTCCTAGCGCGCTGTCGATGAGAACGACAGTGGTCCCACCCGCATCACTTCCTGTTCACTGGAGACACGGCAGAGTAGGCTGCCAGAAAACAGGAAAGATGACTCAGAGTGGCCCCTGGAGCCTTGTGTTCAGAAGGGTCTAAAGCCACAGCTAGGCTTTTAGTAGGGGCTCAACGAACAATATCAGTCAGCTTTGTCCCTATAACAAATAGTGACATCAACAAAAAGAGGACTTTGGTTCTTGACCTTAAAAATAATTCTTTTAGATTCGTATATTTTGTATGTATAGGTGTTTGCCTCCATGTATGTATGTTGCACCATATGCATGTAGTGCCTGTGCAGGCCAGGAGAAGCCAAAGGATCTCCTGATAACTATGTGTCACCATATGGGTGCTGGGAACTGAACCCAGGTCCTCTGAAAGACCAGCTGGTGCTCTTATCCACTGAGCCATTGCTCCAGCCGGTGGCTCATGGTTTTAGAGCAAGGGTTTTTAACCTGTGGGTCATGACTCCTTCGGAGGGGCGAATGACCCTTTCACAGGGGTTGCATATCAGTTAATCTGCATATCAGATATTTACATTATGGTTCCTAACAATAGCAAAAGCACAGTTATGGCGTAGCAATGAAATAATTTATAACTGCGGGGGGAGGGGGGTCACCACACATGAGGAACTGTATTAAAGGGTCACAGCATTAGGAAGATTGAGCACTGTTTTGGAGGTTTCCCTCCATGGTGGGCTGGCCTCCTTGTGTTGGGTCCATGTCAGAACATCCCAGCTGGAGTGCATCATGGAGCAAAACCACATTTCTCACAGAGAGTGGAAAACAAACGAGAGATGAGCTCTTCAAAGGGGCCACTTCATCTCAGAAAGTTAGCTTCCTCTCTGTTCTCCACTCAAACCCAGGGGAGGGGAGTCCCGCGTGGTAAAGCAAACTTCCACCCTGCCTTTACCCACTTCAAACCCAGCAAGGCAGTCATCTCGGTGAGAGGCTGTCCTTGTCCTGGATTGTTTCCAGTCTCTATTCCCAGGTCTCTTTAGGGAGACAGAGTGAGCATCTGGCCTGGGGGTCAGGATGCCAGGGTCTAGAAGGCTGGGTCCAGGGTCTGTGGGCACAAGCACAGAGGAGTCTAGAAGCTCCACTTTCCAATTCCATCTCAGTCTTGTAAACTATCTATCCTGTGCGCCTCTGCGGCACCCCACTCTGTCCTCTTGCCTGCTCAGTCTTTTCCTCCGTGGCCTCCTCTGTTTCATCTTTCCGTTTTTTATCTCCCTGCTTCAATCATAACATGAAACTGAAGTGAACTTTTATAATCAGCTCTTTTCACAATTATGTCCCATGTTCTTAATTCTATAAACAAAAAAGAACATGCTCTCATTCTTATTTCTCATTCTTTCAATGCCCACCTTTAAAAAAAAAAAGTTCAGCTTTTTATTTTCCTGAATATAACTTTTTACAGGGCTTAATAGCTCTTGTCAAAGAAAATGTTCCCTATGTCTAAAATAGTTACCGAGCTTGAATTCCAGCGATGAATACAATAATGGAATTTTTATTTCCATGTTCTATGAAGCAGCCATTCCCAACATGGTTTTGCATAAATGGTCAAGACAGTTTTGGTTGTCACACTGTGAGGCTGGTAGTACCTCTAGAGGGTAGAGGTTGGAGAAAGTGGGAAACATTCTTCAGTGAACATCCCCCAACAACAAAGAATTATCCAGCCCCGAATACAAATAGCCTGAAGCTGAGAAACCTGTCGTAATGTAGGATAAACCTGTATGTGGCTAATTCACAAAACCTGAGAAATAGTTTCTATGTATATTTCAGTAAAACAAAATCTTATTAAAGCTAAGGAGTTGGGTCTGTCCTCACAGTCCCTGAGTCCATCTCCATAGCCTGGATATTTCTGTTGCATATTACGTTGCTTTGCTTCATTTTAATTCTGGCGACATGTTCTTCCCAAGGTGTTGCATGGTAATTAATAAAGAAGAAAACCAGAAATGCATTTGATTTTATTCATTACAGAATAAGTGTGATTCTAGAGAAAACTGGTCATTTCTTATATTTTATCTGTATTTCTAATCAACACCTACCACAGATTCTTTAGAAATATGACTACACAATTTTCTAGCTGTTTGTTCTTTGAGAATTTGATTATGAAGTTTACTAGCATGTCCATTTCCCCAAGATGTCAGTACATCTAAGGAAAATTTAATTTACAAACAGCCTGTAATACAGACCAGCAAGCATGGCTTTTATCAGTAGCCTCCTTCTTGTCTTCATTTGCATATTCCATTTCTCAAAATGTATTATTCCTTTAAATATCCATTCTGTCTCTTCCTTACTTTGTCATTCCGCATAAGCTCCCAAGACTGGAACTGGTCAGAGCTCAGGGCAGAGGAATGCTGCATTGTGAGGACCAACTAACTCTACCGAGTGGAGTGCAGTGTCGTGGGTAAGATGTACTTAGGGAGGCTGGAGAGAAGGCTCAAAAGTTAAAAACAGTAGCTGCTTTTCCCGGTGTGTGTGGGAGGTGGTGGTGGTGCTGGACTTGATTCCCAGCATCCCCAAGTCTCTAACTCTGTCTCCAGGGGAGCCGATGCCCTCTTCTGGCTTCTGGGGGCACCAGGCTTTCACGTGATACACATACCTAACGATCTGCGTATTCATCACCGCGCTGCGTGCTATGTAGGCATTCGGTAAGCAGTGCTGAGACGTGACTGAAGTTAGTATTCCTTCTGCACAGTCAAATCAAACTCTTGTCGGCTCCTCCTGCTTGTTCAGGCGGCTTTCCGGTGTCTCCCTCAGATAGTACTGTGAACCCTGCCTGCTCCGCTTCTTCTCTTGCCTGTGAACCTCACGTCCCCCTCTCAGCTTATTCACTCACACACACTTTTTAAATATTTATTCATTTAGTTTTACATCTCCACTGCAGTTTCCCTCTCCCTCCTCTCCACCCAGTCCCTCTCCGCATCCCCTCTGTTCCCATCCCCCAGTCCACTCCCCCTCCATTTCTGTTTTGGGAAAGGGCAGGTCTCCCATGAGCATCAATAAAACACGATATATCAAGTTGCAGTAAGACTAAGCACCTCCCCATGTATTAAGGCTGGGCAAGGTGACCCAGTATGAGGAACAGGGTCCCAAAAGCCAGTAAAAGAGTCGGAGACAGCTCCTGTTCCCACTGTTGGGAGTCCCACAAGAGGACCAAGCTACACAACGGTAACATATATGCAGAGTGCCTAGGTCAGTCATACTAAAATGCTTATACTAAGTGTTTCATACACACTTATACTAAAATACACTTCAGCCTCATCTCATAGGATCCTAGGTCTTATGAACAATAGGAAAATCAAATAATACTAATACCTTCCATTTCCTCATCATTTTGACAGTTGAGAGCTAAAATTCTCACTGTTGTTTTACGAAAAGGACACAGACTAGAATTCAGAGATCCGCTCCCTGTCAGTCTTTGTACACAGATGTCCCACTCCCCTGTAACCAGAGCATCATTGTTTGCCTGTATTTTAAGGAATTAAAAAAAAAACCATAATCTAAGCTTGAGAACACGAAGTTGTCTGAGGATGGCTCCACGGGTAGGAGCATTTGTTGAACAAACATAAGGACCTGAGTTTGAATCCCTAGTACTCATGTAAAGCTTGATCGGCATGGTCACACGTGCTTGTGACCCCAGCCCTGGAGAACAGAAACAAGTGGAGGCCAGAAGTTCACTGGACAGGGAGCCTAGCCTAAACTACCAGCTCTGGGTGTGAGGAAAGAACCTGCCTCAGTGGGAAGGGGTGGAATGACATCCTCCTCTGGCCTCTGCAAGCACACATGCAGGTGGGCTCTCCCTCTCTATGTGTGTGTGTGAGTCTCTGTCTCTCTCTCTTTCTTACATACACACGCACACCAAAAGAATGTATTTTTTACAAAAGCAAGAGTACCAAGGGTTAGCTAGTCTTTGGCACACAAACAAGACAGCACTAACTCATTCCATCCTTATGCCTTGATGTTGAGAGCATGAGCAAGAGAGGCTGTGGATCAGCTCAGGGCTTACAAGAGGACGCTGCTCCTCTAGAGGACCAGTTCAGTTTCCACCACCCATGTCACGTGACTCACAGCCACCCGTAACTCCAGCTTCAGGGGCATCCAGTGCTTCTGGCCTCCATGGGCACCTGCACTCAACATACACAGAACCATATACATACACGTAATTAGAAATGGCACAAATAAATCTTTTAAAAAAGAAAATAAGAGTGACCAAAGCCAAATTTACTGTAATTTTTTCTTTTCTTTTTAATTAACACATAGTGTGCCTTTTTACTGAATACAATATGATAATTTGTGTAGAGTGTGTTTTAATCAAATCAGGGTGATTAGAATTTCACGCTCTGGTCTTGTCTTTGCTTGGAGCCTTCAAATCTCTCTCTTCTAGTTCAATTCTCATTATTTGTGATACAATCTCTGTAGTATATGGAATGTCTCCTGCTCATGTTTGCTTTTACTCCAAAAAGCAAGGTTTCCAGATGTCTCTTTATACACCTACCCAAAAGATGTAATTAAATTTCTTCCCAAGGACATGGAACCATGAAAAACATACCTCATTTGTCTCCCATGGCTTTCCTGGAAGCCTTGGTTGTGACTACTGTTTAGTGTGCCTTGAGGAGAATTCATATTGCAACCCAATTGTCCAGGATAACAGATTTATAGGTATTTTGTAGTTCATGGAATTATAGTTAATTCTAGTAGCTGTAATTGGGACTTATTTAGGCTTTCATAGACTTTAAGTGTGAGTTCAATGTAGACCTTTTTTAGCAGTAGTGAAGGAACCCAAGAAAAAAAACTAAAGGAAAGTCTAATCAATCGCACATGGTGTACTCGTACACATCCTGTATTCCAGTCTAGGTACTTACTGGTTTCACATAGACTTGAAGACCTCTTCCATACTGATATTTCCTGTGACTGTTGTGAATAGATGACCCCTCAATTCTGAGTGAAAGTTTCTTGTTATAAACACAAGAATTAAGATGGAAATGAAAATATGTAAGAAATGTTGATCTGATCCTTTAAGATTGTGATGGTTACCCACAATGCATCTAGTTATACCTTCTGGAATCTGATGTGGAACTTCCTATGGGATTTACTGAGTCAAGCTCATGACTATTCTGTTTTTGTTTTTGTAAGTGGATGGCTTGGGTTTCTGGAGACTCCAGCGTTTCCTTACCATCACTGCCAATAAAATCCCCCCAGCTAATGACAAAAGTTGATTGATGTACCCTATTGACAGAGCACCGATTTCTTATTCCATCCATGGTCTAATCAGTAACCTTTGATAGGGAAAGAGTTACAGACAATGACCCATTGTGACTGCTTGTCACAGCCAGAGCAGCGTGGCCCGAGTGGCATTCTGCAGATTGGCGGGCACATCCTTCAAGTCTTCACAGAGGTGGTGAAATGCCACCTTCAGCCGGCATGTCATATCTGGAGCATCATGTGCCTACTTACCAGGGTGATTGGGTCAAGGTATTATTAATTTCTCCCCATATGATGACCATCCCCTGACTTCTTTCTTGTCTAATCTTGCGCCTCAGTCTATCCTATCCTCCAGACGGCCACTAACTATTTTCTCTAACATTCAGTTCTGTTGACATTATTCTCATTCTTCAAAATATTTTGGAAAGTCGGGCAGTGGTGGTGCATGCCTTTAATCCCAGCACTCAGGAGGCAGAGCCAGGCAGATCTCTGTGAGTTCGAGGCCAGCCTGGTCTACAGAGCGATCCAGGACAGGCACCAAAACTACACACAGAAACTCTGTCTCATTTTAAATAATTCCAAAAATCCTGTATCCTCTGGGCCTTACCTGCCTCCACCCCGACCTAGTCTGCTCAAGCTCTGTGCTGGGCTGCCTTCTACCCCTTCCTCTCCTGACTATGATGTTCTGCATTCCTGCATGCCTTCTCTTTTCTTTCCATGTACCAGTCAGTACACAGTCTGGATTAGTCAGCTTTCCATTGCTGTGCCTGAGAAAAATCAACTTAAGGATGAAAGGTTTGTTGGGCAGTGGTGGCAAATGCCTTTAGTCCCAGCACTATGGAGGCAGAAGTAGGCAAATCTCTGTGAGTTCGAGGCCAGCCTGGTCTACAGAGTGAGTTCCAGGAAAGGCACAAAGCTACACAGAAAAAAAAAAGGATGAAAGATTTATTTGGGCTCATGTTTCATGGGCACTTGGATTTGTCGTTTCTGATTTGTGGTGATGCAGAACATTACTGTGGGCAAAGGGAGCAAAGCTGCTCATCTTAAAGTGGCCAGAAAGGAAGGGGGAGAGGAGAGAGAGGGGGCACAGAGAGACAGACAGACAGACAGACAGACACACACACACACACACACAGAGAGAGAGAGAGAGAGAGAGAGAGAGAGAGAGAGAGAGAGAGAGAGAACAGACCATGGAAAACACACCTGAATGCACCCTTCAAAGGCACATCTCTCTTTTCTTTCATTCTTTTCTCATACATTACATCCCAACAACAGTTTCCCCTCCCTCCACTCTTCCCAGTTCTAACCCCACTTCCTCTGTCCCCCAGATCCACTCCTCCATTTGCCTTAAAAAAATAATAGAGCAGGCCTCCGAGGGTTATCAACCTAACACAGCATAGCATGCTGCAGTAAGACTAGGCACAAACCCTCACACCAACGCTGGACGAGGCAACTCAGTAGGAGGAAAAGGGTCCCAAGAGCAGACAAAAGAGTCAGAGACACTCCTCATTCCCACTGTTTAGGAGTCCCACAAGAACACCAGGCTACACAACCGTAGCATATATGCAGAGGACGTAGCTCAGACTCTTACAGGGTCTGTGATTCTCACTTCAGTCTCTGTGAGCCTCTAGGAGCCCTGGTTAGTGGATTCTGCGTGCGGCCTTCTTGTGGTATCTTTGACCCCTCTGCTCCTGCAATCCTCCCTCCACACTTCTGCAAGGTTCTCCTGGCTCTGCCTAATGTTTGGCTGTGGGTCTCTGCATCTGCTCCCATCAGTTGCTGAACGAGGCTTCTTTAACGACAATTGGGAACCGATTGTCAGGCAAGGCACAGATCTACGAATATAGCAGACTATCATTAGTTATCATTTCATTGAATTTTTTTTTCCCAGCCATGTTTGTTTCTGTCCTGAGTCTGTGGGCCTCTGGTTCTTGGCCATCCAGGCAATGTCGGGCATGGGCTCCCTCTCTTAGCATAGGCCTCAAGTGGGACCAGACATTGGCCTCAGTAGCCACTCCCATAAATTCCGCACCTCCATTACCCCAGCACATCTTGGCGGCAGGACAGATTGTAGGTTGAAGGTCTTGTGGTCGGACTGGTGTCCCAGTCCCACTACAGGAAGCCTTAAAGGCACACCCCTTAGTAAGCAACTTCTATTAATGCCCTCCTCAAGTTCCCACCACCTCCCAATAAGCCATCAAGATCCGCACCAGTCAGTAGATTAACCTGTTCATGATGTCCGTACCTTCAATGCATCCGTCAGTAGATTAGCTTGTTAGTGACATCAACGCCTTTGTTATTCAGTCACTCCAAAGAGGCCTCACTTCTGAATACTTCCACTATTGGTGCCAAGCCTTCACCATACAGCTTTTGGGTGACATTTCAGATCCACATCAAAGCAGTATTTGAAACTGATCTGTTACCTGCTCCACTGGCCTCCCCTGACTCACCCACACCCACCCAGATGAGTTAGATGTCTTTTCCTCAGCTACCAGAGGGACCTCCATATACATACCTCTTGTCTTCTAGCTGACCACACCAACCACAGTGCTGAAACTATCCAAGTGTGCATTCACCCTTCCCACAGCTCTAAAGGTATGCCTAAAGTCAGGACCATCTCTCTCCATCTTGGTGTGCTGGTACTGAGAACATGGGAGATGGGAGAGGGAAATGGTCTGTCAACCCTTAACAGATTTCTTAAGAACATCCATCTCTCTTTTTTTACTTTCAGTGAAAGCAGGTCATCTGCTGTTGGCTTTGTTCTACATACTAAAATTGTAACAGCACGCTTTAAAGGTTTTACCTGCTCTGTTACTGCTGTGTACCGTCTAATCAAAGTCTCTGAAATCTGGCTGTTCTGGATGTGCGTCTTACCCATTTCCTACTTTGTTTTGAAGTAAATATTTTAAATATATTGTCCCTTGGTAGATGTGGGTGTGTTTGTGTATTTGACATTTCATCTGAGGTCAAAGTAAGTCATTCATTCTAAAGTCTTCTAAGAAAGTTTGGGGGAGGCACAGAGCAAATTTTGCTGATGGGAATTTTAAGTTCATATGAACTAGAAAAAAAGCAATCATGTGAACATCAATATGGTGCTTATGGACTTTAAAAAAAAACTTTTCACTTGTGAGAGCAGACAATCCTTTTATTCTTCTCATTAAAACTGATTTATTTTACTTTTGCTAAGTAATGATAATTATAAAGATGAGTCTATCTTCAATTTTATTTACTAGGGGTGATCCCTGGTGGGGTTTTGGTTGTTGTTTGTGGTTTTTAAATTCTGTGTAAGTACTGAATTATAAAGAAGATCACTGGAAAGCGCTTGTGTTTTCACATAAACTGATCTTTTGTTCCTGTCTAAAATCTTGACATAAAATAACTCATAGTTACCCATAGATCACAAATGCGAGGGGCCTGGCTAAACATCTCATTTAAAGAAGACAGTTGACTCAGACAAAGAAACTAAGAATTGTGTATATGTAGGCCAAATGGCAGGTCCATTATGCTTTGAAGTAGATACAACTTAGAAAATATGATTCCTGGAGCTGGACAGATGACTCAGAGATTAAGAGCACTGGCTACTCTTGCAGAGGACCCAGGTTCAGTTCCCAGCACCTACATGATGGCTCATACCCAGTTGTAACTCCGGTCATAAGGGATCTGACCCTCCTCTGACTTCTGTGGGCACCAGGTATTTATATGATACATAGACATACACGTAGGCAAAACCCTCACACACATAAAACAAAATGAAAATTATTTTTAATAAAAAAGAAAACAATTCCTTAAATGGAATTGAGCCAACACTAAGTGTTGTCTAGGAGAACACTGAAAACTCCTAACCACAATTGGCCTTTTGTTGTTTGTTTTTATAAATGGGTGTTAAGAGTGATTCTGAATGATCAAAACATACTTAAAAGTCAATCTGAGGAATTTTCATCTGAGGTTTTATTTCTTTCCTGTAAGAAAAATAGGCATTCAGGACAAGTTAAGTATGATTGCCTGTGCAATTGTGCTCCAGTTTGGAGTCACTCTTTCTACTAATCTTCATTACACCCAAGCGTGTAAAAATGAGTCATTGTCTGTGAGTGTTTGGAGACAAACCTTGGTGAAATCTGAGTCCTTGCTCATCTGCTTGATCCTGTCTGCTCTTGGAGTTCACACATCCATGGCAGGCCAGAGAGGGAGGGAGGGAGGGAGGAAGGGAGGAAGGGAGGAAGGGAGGAAGGGAGGAAGAAAAGAATTGGGATGTGTATGCACAGCAGCTCAGGGCTTTGCATAGCCTTCCTCTAACATCCCCCTCCCCTGCCCTCCTGGGACACTGAGTACTTTTGTGCCCACGTGCCTTTCTTCACACTGATCTGTCTTAATTATACATCACTCCTAGATGCAGCTCAGGTGGGGAAAATGTGTTACAGCATCAGATGCTTGGAACATGCTAGCATTTCTCCCATACCCAGGCTAGAGCAACCCTCTCCTTTCTGTTGCTAAAGCCACTTTCCAGGGCAGGATGCCAGTTCCACTCTGGAGCTCTGATGGCAGACTATACTAAGTTCTAGTCTATCTCAGGCTCTAGCAAGCTCTGTTGTCCTGGGTCAGTCATCGCCTTGATTTCTTCATCTTTAAAATAGAATCACATTGGTGTCTACTCAGAACATGAACTAAAATTCTGCATGTAAAAGACTTGGCATCGAGACTGGCACACAGACATGCTCTAGGAATGATCAATATTGATGATTCTGCTGGAATCATTATGTGTCTGCCTTTCTTTTTTAAAGTTGGAGACAGGGTTTTGTTCTGTTTTGTAAATATATGGTGTCTGGAAAACAGTTGCTACTCAGGAAGTGTTTGCCAAGTGGATGGAACAGAATTTGAATGGAGTTGGTGGGCAAATGGCAGGGAAGCTCCACAGCATTCTGGGAGATCAGCATCCACCCCCAACTACCTCCTTTTCCTTCACACGTGGAGCCCCTGTGCCTCCCCTGTAGTCTAGAAGATACTGCCATGCAGGAGAAGTCTTTCTTTTTGTCTCATTTCTTCGTTCACACTCATGGAGCAAATGGTCCAGGCATAGCTTCCTGTGTGAGGGGCGTATCTGCCACTACACTGCTGGAACGGACTCAGGGTGTTTGCATGTTACCACACAGGGAGATCTGTTTTTGTCCATGTTTTAATGCATGTTACCACACAGGGAGACCTGTTTTTTCCGTGTTTTAACATATTTCATACACCTCTTTCTTTCCTGGGAAACTCCAGACCTTGTCATTCTTTTTTCTAGCCCAGAAAATGTCCTTTGAATTATCCCAGGCTGTTTAATCTTCTGCTCACGTCTGGAGATAGCCAGGTGGAGTGACTGAGGCTGCTTAGGGGAAGCCATAGAGGGGGCAATAAGATAGGACTGAAGCAGACACTACTCATGATTGCACCCAACTTAGCTACCCACTGACCATGGAAAAGCCAAGAGTGGATGGAAATCTCGTGAATGGGAGCTCCTTAAGGGCAGTAGATCCTGGATCCCTTGTGGGGACCTGAAGAATACTCTAGAACATTTGTTTAACCGTGTGATCACTGTCTATTGAATTTTAACTGGTATCTGACCCACATTGTCCAAAGTCTAAAACACAGAAGCAACTCAGAATATGAGAGTTAAATGGTGAAAAATTTGACAGTGTTTCCCCCGGTTGCGTGTATGAAGGATGGTTCCACTAAATTAAACTACCTATAAAGACCTTTGTTCATCTGTACCTCATTTCAGATATGCAGCAAGAAAAAGGTCGTTTCCCTTGACTTTGATGCATACTCTGGAGACTGGGATGTAGTGACCAGTGTTAGTGGCTGTCACAGCTTTTAGAAATAACGCAGTAATGCCTATTGCTTGCCTGGCATTTTAATGGATGATCTCAAAGAGTAAAAATGTAGCAAACACTAACAGGGAATAACTGGTGCAATAATTAGGAGAGAAGAGAAACTGTTCTTAGAAACGGTGGTTACATAATGTGGATTGTCTCATATTCTTCAGGAATGTGAGGGCAGACGGAGTCTCCCATCATGACCCACAGCTGATGACAGCCACCAAAAACTCCTTGACTCCTTCAAGGCTTTGTGTCGAATCTCACAGTGTAGTTGTTACAGAGCAGAGTAAAACCATAGAATTCCAAGGACCAGAGACCAGCAAGCATGTAACAGGGAGACGGAAAATATCCCTCCATCAGCTTTGTTCTATACCCAGCCAAGAGAGTGAAGGAATTTTAAAGGGGGAAGGGCATCGGAGAACAGACAGGGTGGAGACTGTCTCCAGGATGAGTCCTCCCTCAGCAAGTCTGTTTCCCAAGAGAATCCTTTTCTGCCTGAGGCAGAAGACGCTTGGGGCAGCACAGACACAGAGCAGCACGAAGCGGAGACATTGGTTTTTTCCGGCATCACAATTTATTTTTATGGCAGCTTTTCTGAGATAGAATTCATGCTCTACGTATTTCACTCACTTAAAGTGAAGAACTTGGTGGTGGTTAGTACAGTCAGAGAACTGTGCATCCATCACAACAATCAGTTTGCAGCCTTTTCCTCACCCCAGAAATAAACCTCATACATGCTGGCAGTGCCAAGAGCCATTTTGATTCAATCAAAAAAAGGAAATCTTTTATTTGAAAGCACAAATTTATACTAGTCATTTTTAATAAAAATGTTATAATTGGAGACTTAAAAAAAACCCCTCTGACTTAGAGACAGCTTGAAAAATTGAAAGTCCTCAATGTAGTAGATAATCCAGCCTCTCTCTGTGTTCACATTTCTGTTCTTTCTTTAAATGTTTGTAAGACTTAGTGTCGTGCGTTACTTCCTTAAGGCAATTCTGCTGCACAGACCGCTAAAGGAATGCCCATTCCTGGCCATTTCTAAAACCATGTGTAATGTCACTCACGTACTGAGAATATGCCTTGAAAATACTTTGTGACCTTTATTCAAACACCATACTGGATGATTACCTTAGTAATTAGTTCCTAGAACCTGCAGAAGGAAAGGTTAGCCAAAACAATGAAGTCTGTATAGGAAAACACTACAGCTCAACTTGAGGGGCAAGGAACAAATGTAAGATGCATGTTCTATGAAAGGCTGCATTTTCTAATACACGACCATTCGCTAGGGGGAAAAGGAAAGGACAGATACCAGAAAGTGGATGTGGGACATTAACAAACAGTTTACAGGAAAGAGCGGACAGGTAGCTTATGAAATACGTGGAGCCGAGTTTTAAATTCACCTTGTAAGAAAGAAATGTGAACTAACACAACAGCCAAGTCCCATATCTCCCTGAAAGACAAAAGGAAGTGTTTTTGAAATCAAGGGGATCCCCATCCTTGTGCAAAGAGATTAACCACCACCCATCAGTCCATAAACACCTTGAAGGGGCATGTCTCTTGGATGAGACATCAATTTTTCAGCAATCTGGTCCTAGAAATTGTGTGCACAAGTGTACTGAAGTGTACTACAGAGTTTACTATTTTCTTTATAATCAAAAAAATCTAGAGAAAACAAGTAAAATCCACCAATTAAAGTTTGGCTAAACAGATTATGAAATAAATATTTAAGAAAACACATTGTTAGTAATAAGCATTAGGTCAATTGAAATGAGCTAATATGGTAAGTGGCCCAAACTGTGTTGTTAAGTGGGGGAATGAATGGGCATTTTGCACGCTGCCATCTGTGACAAGCTACTTCAAAACTGCGGCTACTGTTTACCTGTGCCTGCCGAGCTAAGAGAAAGGGAGGAGGGGGCAGACTTGACTTTTTTTCTTCTAAGGTATTTTAGTTGAGACTTTCAAAATCATTTTAAAATTTAAGACTATTTTCACATTTAAAAAAGTAACCGTTGTATATTATAGAGTACTGGAAATGAATGAAATCTGAACCAAAAGTTGAATTCCTTGATGAGGTGGTAGGGAGTATACTTAAAGCCTGTGCAAGCATCCTTTAGCCATGATGCATGCATGTGCACCTTATCCGCTCTGTTTTATAACTTGCCTTTGTCGTTAACAAATACTACATGGCATTAAATATCGCTTCATAATACATTTAAATGAATATGTTGCTACCATGGTGTAGCTGTTTCAGTCTATTGGCGCATTTTCATTTTATTCCCACCACGAAATGAAAGAAAATTTTGGAGAGAGCAAAACCAAAGTAGGAAGGGAGGCTTCTAAAAACTTATTAAGAAGTTACAGCCAAGAGTTGGACCCAGGGAAAGATGCTGGAGATGTAAGGGACACAACAAGGCCGGGATCCTAATCTTTATCTTGGTTATTGATAACTTTATCCCCTTAACTTTCAGCATCTCTGAACTTCTATAATAGCGTAGATCATCTTTGCAAAAGTAACAAATCCACTGAGGAACTGTTTTCACAGGCCCTCTTCCCCTACCCCTCAAAAGTGGGAGATTCTCCTGAAATGTTTTTATTCACTCTATGTGAACGTCTCCTAAGATGAGTCCTGTAGAACTCACTGGAATCCTGCTGTCACTAGGTATCACAGTGTATCCCCACATCTCTCTTGGCCTAAATCATGTTTCAGGGTTCTCTCCTTTTTATCAGATATATGAAGTACCAGGGATGAAACAAGTCAAGGTTTCTTATTTCTTAATAAGAGCAAAGCAAGAATATTTCAATACACTTCAGTTAATGTTTTTTGGAAAGGAAAAGTCACCATTTCCATGTGAAACTGTGAACACAGCTTGACAGTCTCTGTTTTGGAACTAAAAGACCAAATTTGCTTATAAGAATACAGATTGACCTTGTGATTTGCATACAATTGCAATTAACCCAGTAAATATTTGAAGATGTTAAGTCTGTTCCCCAAACAAGCTATCCACTGAAGTCATTTTGTGAATCATTTTGCCAGAGACAACTGCCTTGCAGATTGCAGTAATGACTCATTTATTTGGTGGCTGAAGGCCAGACGTAAATTGAATATCATTTGATTTCAAGCAGTCTGGCCACAAGTCAACTCTAATGTTTCCGTTCTAACCAGACTCTTTCCATTGAAAGACCACAATCCCCCCCAAATCCTATGTACAGCCATTTAGATGGCTGCCGTCACATGGTTACAGTATTTATTAGCCTTGAAAAGCTATAACTTAGGACCTGCCTAAGTACCGCCACAGGGAATTCATTTCAAGCCACATTTGACCCTTGTTGTAAAGGTGATCTTCAAGTGGATTTAAAGGAGATAAATCACATTTTCAACCTAAAGCCTGCTTTCTCCTAATAAAAAAAGAGGCTTTAGATGTCCCTAACCTTTTCTTCTTTTCTTCACTTCTGGATTGGAGATTAATCACATGTACCCAGAGACGTAATTTCATGTCTGCCGTTTGGAAATAGGAGGGAAAAGAGATCAATGGCTTATGAAAAGCCTCCTTTAAAATTAAACTGTACAATCAACCATCGTCTTAGGCAGCGGATGGTGAAGGATAGGTCTCCTTAGGTGGAACGTTAAGTCATGAGGGCCAAACGTGAGGAACAGGAGAATACACAGTACACAGTAGGCAACCTGAGTACAGGAACACTTGGTTTTCTGAGTAAAACACACAGAATTATTCCCAGGAATTAGTCCACTCTTAACTTACCCCCTTTCATACACAAATGTGAAAGAATATAGGAAAAGGAAATTATTTACTTAGAAATTTGTTGTACTTCAGAACTTTGCCATGTATGCATTTAAATTCCACAAATAGGGCAACATAGTTTCCTCTACAATTCTTTGTTTTCATAGGCATAGCTTTGCCCTTTCAAAAATAGCCTGGTCTCAGGACTTTGAATGTTGGGACCGGAGACTGGCAAGTCTGAGGCTAGCTTAGGCTTGAGAGTGAGATCCTGTTTTAAAAACAAACCAAAAAACCAAACAACAACAAAAAACATAGCCCATGATATAAATGAGATCTTAGATCTCTCTCTCTCTCTCTCTCTCTCTCTCTCTCTCTCTCTCTCTCTCTCTCTCTCTCTCTCTCTCTGTGTGTGTGTGTGTGTGTGTGTGTGTGTGTGTGTGTGTGTGTGTGTGTGTTTGGTCAGACAACAACTTGTGGGAACTGGTCTCTCCTTCCCCCACGTAGGTCTCTGGGATCAAACTGTGTCATCAAGCCTAGTGGAAATCACCTTTCCTTATTGAGCCATCTTGCTAGCTCAGAAACTGTCACCAAAGTGATATAATGAGCCCCTCCTCGGGCAGAACTCTATCTAGTATTCCTCTTTTCTCACCATTCCCGCCTCATACAATCAATGGCTCCTTGAGGGACTTTGACTCAACGGCAGAGCTGAGAAGCAGGTTCATCAGCCATCGGGGTTTGTGACTCACTAGAACATTAGCCGGAAATCCAACAAACCAGACAGCTGGATGTCAAAGATGAGGCAAATGTGTTGTCTGATTGCAAACTGGTGTAAGGAGTTTACTATGACTCAAAGTCCCCTCGGAGGGGCTTCCGCGAGCAAGTCCAGCCTAATAACGAGACCCTCACCACAAACGCCTTTCTACTTGTTTCAGCCATTTTCAGCAGCTTGCTTTACCTGGCCACCCCCACAACAGATTTTCTGTGTGGCACTTGAACCTCTGAAATGTCCCCATGAGGACCACTAGTCAGTAGTCACTCCATTGATTGCTAACTGTAGATAATCTCTCTGTCTCTGTGTTTCTCTGTGCCTCTCTGTCTCTGTCTGTCTGCCTCTGCCTCTCTCTCTCTGTCTCTGTCTCTGTCTGTCTCTGTCTCTCCCCACCTCCCCCATGTATGTCTGTGTGTGTGTGTGTGTGTGTGTGAGTGTGTGTGTACGCACATCTATGTGCCATCTCTCCAGATTCCCATTTCTGCTTTAAGTTGCTAGGTTTAGGGTTGTTTTTTGTTTTGGGGGTTTTTTTTATCCAATTTAATTTTGGGGTAAACTAATCCAGCTTGCTACTCCCTCTGGGACAGCAGTGTCTGGATAGCTATCTACAGACACTACAAACGCTGCTCTGCCGTGTGGGCGCTGTCTGCTTCCTGTACTGAGTTGCAGAAAAAAGAAAGAATCCTGTTTCATCCCTGTTCCCTGACTTCTTCCATGCTGCTTTCCTCAAAGAGTAGCCAAGCCCACAGCACAGCTGTTCACAGAACACTAATTTACCTGCAGCATTCGTGTCTCTGGTGGATCTCCCTGGACCTACTCTCAGAAGGCTTCCAGAAATGAGGTTTTGTTTGTGTGATAGCAATGAGGTTATTTACTAATAATCTTTGCTGGGGTTTTTCTGGAGGTGGGTATGTACTTCTTCAATTCTCCAAGAGGTTATTAATTCTACAGCTTGCCCCTGCTTAGAACCATACCTAAACCATTGTAGGACCTTAATTCCGTTCCCAGTATCTATGTGGGATGGCTTAAAACCACTTGTAACTCAAGTACTTGGGGGATCTCAGACCCTCTTCTGGCTTCCATGGGTACCCACACACATGAAATACATTCACACAGACACATACATATAAATAAAAGAACTAAAATATAAATCTTTAAAAATAAATAAGGTTTTAAGTGGGCTATGCCAATTCGATCTTTTCTTTTTTTTTTTTTATCTCCTGACAAATATATACATTTACATCACTTGTTTCTTTCCAAAAACATTTAGGTAGGATAAACTGGCCTGTTAGTTAAATGAAATTTGACTAAGAAGTGGGTTTACATCGATTTTCCTATCACACGATGCTTTTTAATCTGTGTAGAGCCTTGTCCTCTCCTGCCACAAGCTGGTGCTTTCTTCCTCGCAAGAATCCAAATGTTTACTCCTGGCTTTGTAGTTAGGGTTTGATCTTGGCTTCTCAACTGAATTTTTGATGCCACTGTAGGCTCCAAGATGATTTTAGCTGAAGAATTTTCTTCCTAAGCCTTGTTTTTACCTTGAGACAAGAAAGCAATGACCATGAAATCCCATGTTCCCCATTGGGAGTCTTTTGTCAGAGGAAGGCCAGACTGACTTCTCTTCAAATATAGAATCCTACATGGTGGATATCTTCGTTCTTAATCTTAAGCTTGGTATCTACTTCCCAAGACATTAGATGAGGGTAAAGGTCTTTCTAGAAACTTCCTTTAGATACAAGCTCCTCCTATCACCAAGAACCTGGTCCTTCTGCTTAAATTACCTTGGAAGATCTGAACAAGACCTTGCATGATGCCCTACATGATTGACCCGTGGAATTTTCCTTAAATGTGAACCTCAAAAAAAAAAAAAAAGCATTTCCCCGAAATCTCTATGATTATCTGAACTATCCATAGAATTACATAAAAAATAAATTAATAAATTTCCAGGCCCACAGTTTCAGAACCACACCTGAGGAAAGGGTGTGGAAAGTTGAACGTTCACTGACAACCCAGAAGTGAGTCTGTGGTCAGAGGAGTGAAATGACACTGTAAAACAATGCTCTTTAAAAAGACATTTGGCTCTGCCTGTCATGTGCTCTTCTCCAGAGCTGTGAATATTTATTTATTGCCATCATTGGCCTGGCTTCTCAAATGATCCCCAGAGTACCAGACTCATGCTCAAGTGGGTTAACATCTGGGAGCTGGCTTATGAGACTGGAGTCTCTGGGGAGCGAGCATGAGAATCTTGGTTTGTCACAAGCACCCTCAAACTGCTCTCAGTGATATTTGGGGTCCACCATTCTAAGGGCCTCTCTCTGTAGGTATAGACAATTTCTTTCCAAGCTTTGATGTGAATGTGAAGGGCCAGGAATGGTGAGTTTTTTTAAAAACATATTCTGACTGCCTAGGATAGGACCTAAGATGCATCAAAATCCCAGGAAGATTCTGGAGCCAGAGAGCTTCCCAGTCCCAAATACCTTGAACACTAGTGGACATCACAGAACATGGAGTAAGCAACAGAAGAAGAATAGACCCTACCATCACCCACACTATGACACGTCATAAACACATAGAGGGAACACAAGATAATTCAGCAATACTACCTTGCCCTTTGCGAATGGCACACTACTTGAAAATGACAAGTATGCTGTGTGCGGCCTGGAAGTCCAATTACCTCTCTATGCCTCCCAGGCAGCTCTTCCAGACCCCCTGATCTCTGACCTGCTTGGGTCTGTGTTCAAGGCTACTATACCCAAAATACATCTTTTATCTGCATAAGTGGGACAAAGCAAGGCATAAGAGGGCTTCACTTAAGGAGAGGGGTGTCAATTTTTATTTCAATTTACTCCTTTTTTTATGGGTTTTTGTTGGTGGTGATGATAGTTTCTTTTGCTTCCTTTTCTCAAGAGGTGATTCTTTACTTTCTAGCTCTCAGCTCTTAAATAATACATCTATATGCTTCTTAACATATCTTTCCGATCTTCCCATCTTGGAGCTAGTGAGAGCCAGG